>VDFB02203449.1:0-15024 GCA_007258455.2 Sequoia sempervirens
AAAACCTAATTATTATAATGATGACTTTGTTTATATTAAAAGAAAGGTAAAGATCACATGAATTATTCACACTTATAAAATTGGAAAACATCCTACTTATAGCAACACATTTTTTTCACTTATTAAATAGTGACTATTAAAATTTCTAATAAAATAAATAAATATTATAGTATAGCATAATAGCTCAAATTCTAATTAATTTAAAAATATCAAAATATAATTAAAAGAATAAAAATAATTACCACTGTATACCACTAACCTAAAATAATGAAAAAAGAGATAAAAAGTCTTACTTTGTAAAATTGGAAAGTCATTCAGTCAAACTGCATCTTATAGAAACTAAAAATATATACCTTTACTTGGTAAAATTGAAAAACCTAATTATTATATTAGCACATTTTTTATGTATTAAGAATGTAGAAATTATTATTTAAAAAAATATTACTTATTAAAAATTTAACTCTTTTTAATTAAAACAATGAAAAGAATAGTCAATTTATAACACTAATCTAAAAGAATGTAAAAAAAATCTAAATTATATATAAAATAAATATTTCAAAATATAAAATATAAGTATAAATTTAATGAATAGGTTGAATGATAAGATTAACCATAACATCTAAAAATTAAGGAAGTTATTAAAAAAGACTAAAATTTAAATATAAATTTGTTGATTAAACTATAATCTTCTTAAAATTAAAATATTAATATCAATATAATTTAACTGGCTGCCCCAATTTAAAAATGTTTTAAATTAATATGAAGTATGATTTGTTACAATATATATAAGATTAATAGATGAATACTAAGAAATGTGATTTGTTACAATGTAGGGATTATACAAGAGTGATAGATTAATAGATAAATACTAAGTATGATTTGTTACTATGCAGAATTACCCACCATTCCATAATAATCGTTAATGGAAGTAATGGAAGAGCCAAAATCGCTTATATCGGGTGAAAATTGTGTACCAATTAGATTCAAGAGAATTGATTTTTGAAATATATTTTGTTATATAATTCGCATCTATGCATTGATAATAGATTGAAAAAATTCAAATAGAAAAATTATTCAAGTTCTCATTGGTTAAAAGTGAGAGTTATTAATAACTAGTTAAGTGCGGTGGTTATATAGTTCCTTCACTGGCGAGGGAACTAAAAATTATATTTATAGAAGAGAAAAAATAAAATAAATCTACAATTTGTTTTATAATTTCACTTTAACTTTAAATGTATGTTCACTCATTAAGTTGTATTTTTACAATCACATTTTATTTTTAGATGTTTGTTTTATAAAATATAAAGGCCATTAAAAATATATTAGAAATATTTTTTTTATATTATATAGCATTCATAACATTAAATTAACATAAAATTATTTCACGTATACTTAACCAATCAGAAAAATTTAATCATTACTATGCAACATTATTCTCACATCAAACTAACAAATAAACATTGAAAACAAAATTTATTTTTATATTATAACATTCATAACTTAAAACCTTTATACACAATATCAAGTTAATTATAAAAAACACATAAAATTGTTTATAAAGCAACTTAAATTTTTAACAATTTAATAAAATATAATTTAATATAATTAAGAAAAATTAAAAAGAATTATAGATAAATTTATGAAATATTGATTTACTTATCAAGAAAAAATCAATGATAAATTTACTTATTATAGATAAATTTACTTACCAATCTATTTTAACCATCAAGAAAAAATTAATCATTAGTGATTGCAACATTATTGGCACATCTTTTAAACTGACAAATAAACATTGAAAACACATTTATTTTTTAGTTCCTGCCAAGGGAACTATAGGCGACCCCTTTTCCTTAACAAGTTATTAATAACTTTGATTTTAACAAATAAGAACTCAACTTTTTTTCTGTTTGACAAATATTTGTATATAGTTAAAGTAAATATGCAAGATTTTTAACTTTTCAAATTTCAAAAATTAATTTTCCTCAATTTTATTGGCTACAAAACTTTGAGCGATAAGGGCGGATTTTCAGGAAGCATAAACTTTTTATCGCAACTTTTCAAGGTTTTTTTGCCACAAAGACCATAATCAAATTTTTTTATTTTTTTTCACTTGTAATTAATCTATTTCGTTATTTTGAATCTTTTTAGTTCCTGTCAGGGAACTATAGGCACCATGTAATACCCCTCCTCTTACTATTCGGATTTATTATTTTCTATGTGTTCGTTTGATACCTTGTGACTATGACAGTACTGTTATTGTGTGAGTTGGATAGTTGGACATTTGATGATGCTGTTATTCCATTAGTGGACATGATTATTTTATATGACATTGTGGTTGGTGATGTTAGTTGATTTTCAGAATTATATTATGATGCAATGATTTAATTAATTATGCTATGAGATGATTGTTAGTTTAGAAATGTTAGTTTATCAATTATATCATATTGTTAGGATAGATGTGATGAAGGACAGTGTAGCATCACTCGGTTGCGAGTGCTCTGTTACGCTGTGATTCCTTCTCACAATACAGTGCTTTGATTTAATGCTTTTATTTTATATATATATGCACATGTACACGACTTTGTTTGTATGCAGAATTTGCAGGTACAAGTCTTGATTCCACCTGTTTTGGCAGGACAGGGCGAGCACCAATAGCCCAACGGTTAAATGTTGAAACAGAGGTGACGATGAAGTCATCCCGTCCCATGATGTCAGACCATCTTGTTTGATTAGTTTTGTTCATTTTTGTAATTGTCGTTAATTGTGGTTTGTGTTTTGTGTTTTATCATATTTTAATTAATGTTGGTACTTTATATGTTGTGGTGTATTTGATTTAAATGATGGAAATAATTGTTTATTTTAATGTTAGATTAAATTGTATTTAAATATTTAAATGATTTAATTATTTTTGAAAGTCGTGTTTCAATTAAATGATAATTAAATATTAAATTGTGTGTTATTTATTTTAATTAATTATCTTGTTGAGGATAATTATTAGAATAAATTATTTAAATTAAATAGATAATGTGATGTGCAAGAAAAGTGGTAAAAATAGAAACTAAAACAATAAAACAAATAAAAGAATGAAAAGTTGTGAGAACGAATACGAATACAGATCTGATTAAAAAGCTTGCTTTTAAAGAATTATTTTCTTTTATTTTTTATTTTTACAGTTTTTGGAAGAAATGGAGAATATCTTTTATTTAATTGGGAATTTTGTGAGTTTGCTCACACACAGAAGATTAGTGATACAGAAGTTTCACAAGTTATTGGTTATGTATTTGAGTCTGAGAAAAATATTATTTCAATCTTTTGCTACATTTTGAGGAGAGTTCTAGAAAGGGAATTGGAATTTGTATTGGTTATTCTGGAGTCTTCTGAACAAAGGGTCGGGTTCGAGATTTGAGCACGGTTACTCAGAGGAGATTCGAAGCAGGAAGGAGGATCTCTTCGTAAAGGCCGTTAGAAACCAGCTTCATTGGATTCTCGAGAGCGCAGGACTCTAGGTTCCACTCTCTTATCTCAATGGTTTCAAATCTGTAAAAGAAATAAAGAGGTGTTTTAGAATCAATCTCTGTTTTTTTTTTTTAAATAAAGAAAGAAAATAAAATATGTCCATGATTTAGATTTAAATGATTTCTTTGAGATTAGAAAATGAATAAACAAATAGGTCTTCGTGAAAAGAAAATTCATGTTGAAATTAGAAATAATGGTTGCAAACAAGCTGAAAAGAAACTCTTCAATTTCTGTTTGGATATACTCAATCTATCTATTATTCATGTGGAAAAGAACAATCTTTGCATTTTAATGGAATTGAAATATTATTTTGAAAATCAAAAAAATAAAAAGTAAAAAAATATATATGTATTTTAAATATATGGTGATTCTGTATGTCACATAGAAAATGGTGTTCCCTATGTTTAGATAACTGTATATATATTTATGTATATTAAATATATATATATACCTATTTTGTATATATATATAATATATATATATATAATATATATAGTTTTATATTTATATTCACCATTGAAATCGTTTTATTTTGTTTGAAATTTCTTTATATTGGAGTAGATCAAATGAATTGTTCTCTTTCTATAAAAAAAATTGTAATTTTCAAAAACGGTGTTCTGAATCGTGCGAATGAAATTTGTTTTGTTTTCTGTGTTAGAGAAAAAATAAAAATAAAATAAAATATATAAAAGGGTTTATGAAATCAAAATTTCATTTTAATAAAAAAAAAAAATTGGTTATGGGGAGGAAGGGTCGTACCCTTTCCCTGCCCCCTACCCACTGTGGGGACTGCGCCACAGCAGTCTGCGGACTGCTGTGCATGGCAGTCTGTAGGACTGTCATGCGCAGCAGTCACGAGGATTGTTGTGCACAGTCCTTCGTGCACTGCGTACCGGCCAGGGATGGTATTAAATAAAATTTTATTTTATTTTAATTCTATTTTGTTTTATATAAACTTTAATTGGGGTCGATTTTATTTAATTTGATTTTAATGTTTATATATATATATATATATATATATATATCTACCTTTCTGTATTCTGTGTAAATGCACTCTTTGACAGTAAATAAATCGGATCTAAGTATCGTTGTGTTGTGTAACTATTTAATTACAATAAAGTTGGATGGTTAAATATAAATTATTAAGAGTTATATATATATCTATGAAATAAATGTTAACAATTGTTGATTTTGATTCTTTGGGTTAATTATGAAAATTAATATAGACTTGTGTAATTAAAAGGGTTAAATATTTTGTTGTAGGATTATGAACTTGTTGTGTTCTTTATCGATTCTAGGTTGATGTGTTTCATGCAATTGAGTGAATCATTTTCCTTAAACTTTGAAATCATGTGGTCTCGTTATTGTTTTCCTTTTTAAATGGTTGTAAACTTCACTCGTGATGTGGGAACCCTGTTGTCATTTTGTGAAAACCTTGTTCCAGAGGCTTGGTATTTTAGAATGTTTTCTCATCTTGGAGTATGCTTTTGGAGTTGTTGGTTTTATGCTTGGAAGGGTTGAATGGTTTGTTAAGACTTTTGGTTATGAATTAGTACGAGAGGGTTAATGCCTCGCATGTTCTTGTTGTGGTATTATGCTTTTATGTTATAGTTCAACCCTTGCCTGGTTTTGATTTATGTTAGGGGTCATAGGGAGAGTGGCTCTTCGTGGGCGTCAGCACCTTAGTTGGAGGAAGAGCTCAGGGGAACCCACGTAAGAGTAGTTAAACAAGTGATAACCTAAAAATAGAATTTAGGGGGATGGGTAGTAAAACACACAAGATAATAAACATTGGATTCCTCGTCTATGCATTAGGGCTATCATAGACTAATGATAGACTGAGTAGGCCGTGGTCAGCAAAGTCATAACCTCATCTTCATGAGAGGTTATTGACTCCGCATGAGCTACCCTATGGTGCCAGCGCCTCAAGTAGGAGGAAGGGCTAGGGGATCCATAGATGGGTTTCGGCGCCTCAATTGGAGGAAATGCCAAGGGATCCCATGAGAGCTATGTGATGACACTCTCCACTAGACACCCTTGTGCTTTGTTTGTAGTTGCCTCTGGATATTGTAATCTTTATGTTGTTTCTAAGTCTTGTGAATTTGATTTATGATTGCTATCTGGTTACTTGTATAATTGGTGATGCTTTGTTTAATTATGATGAGTTTCATAGTTTTAACTTGTTATGTGAAATGTGAACGTCAATGGTTGTTTCATTGTATGCCTTGAGTTGTATTTGTTTTTGTACTATGTTGTTGTTGAGTCGGTTTGGCATTCATGGTTGGGTTCTCTTCCTTGTCACCTCTGAGCACGGGGGGTGAGTTACTTGTAATTCACATGGTTGGGTGGAACGTGCTCCGCACCCGTTGGGTTCCCCATCAGCATCTTATCTTCTCAGCATTTCCACAGTTGGAGTTGTACCAGTATTCACTTTGTATTTCTAATTTCATTGTTCTTATATCAATCCCCTTGTTGGGAAATTCAATGTAATTCATTTATCAAGAGATTGTAATGTAATATTAAAACGATGATGTAATAGTTAGGATCATTTGTATCTTTATTAAGAGATTTATTATGGATGTTTTATGTGATGTTTATTATTCTCGCATCATGGTTATTGGATATATCCTTGTTCATGGTTATTATAAAATAAATGGTTATGTTGTAATCTTTATCTTTATTTCCATTTAGTTGTTGCGATGTAACCTCGCGTGCCCCAGAGAACTAAGTGTGTTAATGTTATATAATGTGTTATGTGGTTATGGTTTAATGTATTTGCATGTTTAATTTAATTTTTTTTTTAAAAAAAATTATTTGCATTGTGTGTGTTCTCTGGGGTTTGCACGACGGGCGTTACACACCACCAAATCTTAACTAGTTATTAATAATTCTCTTTTTAACCAATGAGAGCTGAAGCATTTTTTCTATTTGATTTGTTTTTATCTATTATCAATGTATACATGCCAATTATATAACAAAACATATTTCAAAATTCAATTCTCTTCAATCTAATTGGTAGACAAATTTCACCCGATATAAGCAATTAATGCGCTTCCATTACTTCCATTTCAGAATCTTAACTAATTTTTATGAGTTTTTTTAAACTTAGATTGTTTATTTCCAATAATTCAATGAGGTAAACCATACTAACTATTTTGAAAATTAAATTACACTATAACGATAAATTACTTTTTATTAAATTACACTATAAAAATAAATTACTTTTCATTAAATTACTTACTAATTACCCCTCACATTGGGTACGTAACATTTATTTACTATTTTCCTTTGCATTATTAAAATAATAATAATAATTAATAAAATTTAAACTTTGAATAACAAATGCTAACTAATTAATCAATATAACATCAAAATTCAACTATTTTTAATTACCTTTAATACTAAATTGATTTGTAGCATAAATTTAATTGAGCTAATTCTTTCAAAATATTAATACCAATTACTCAAAAATTTTACTTTTTAATATAAATTAATTAATTATTATTTAAAAATAAATGAATACCTTATAAATTATTTTTATATTATAATTTAAATAAATTAATACTAATCACCTCTCTTTGTCATAAATTAATTCTAAAAAAACACTTATTAAACATATATTTAAACTAGCAAATTTTCAATTGCTTTGAAATTTGAACTAACTCTAATTACTAAGATATGTTTTGAAAAATAAATGAATTAAGACTACAATAATTATTTAGAATAAATACTAATTACTTTTATAAAATATTTATTATTTTTAAAAATCAACTTTAAAATTAACAATAATTACTTTTAAATCAAATTTAAATTAATATTAATAAATTAATCATTTAAATCAATCACAAATTATATCATATTTGTTTTAGAAATAATTCACCTTCTATTAAAAACTTATATTAATTACTATATGTTAGTTTGTGAAATAAAAAATGTTAACTAATTAATAATTAATAAGGAAATAAATAACTTTATTATATTAATTAAATAAATAGTCTAAATTTAAAGATTTTTTTCTTCTCATTTAAATTAAAAAAAAATGTTTAGTTTTAGCCAAGTTTAAATTTTCATATCCAATTTAAATGTTCATATTAAATATTTTAATATATATATAAAAATATATAATAAATTTAAATATTTGTAAAGACAAATATATATATTTTATATTATATTATAATTTTTTTTTAAAAATAAATATTAATTAATAATAAAATTAAAATTTTATTAATTTTTTTAAAGTAACAAGGCCATTGGCCTCGCCATGGATTTATGCACGTTGTAAATATATATTTTAAATATTTATATTGAATTAAAATAAATATATATATATATATATATATATATATATATATATATATATATATAATTATTATATTTATATATGTATTAATTAGTAATATATATATTTATAACTATATAAATTAAAATTGACATGATTCCCTTTTTTATATTAATATTTGAATAAAAATATTATCATAAAATATTAAACTTTAATTTATTGAAGTAATGAAACGTATATGATTTTAAAAATTGTAAATAAATTGATTGAGTAAAATAATTTAGAGGAAATAATATAAAGAAAAATTATTTTAATTATTAGATTATTTTTTTTATAAGAAAAACATAATTTCCTTCAAGATCTTTTCATAAGAATATGGGTTTGAGCCACATAAAATTATTTTAGAAAAAAAACTATCTTCAAAACAAATTTTAATTTTCAAAGAACATAAAAATTAAATATATGCATTTTAATATTTGAGTCAAATATAGATTTTTAAGAAATATTTTTTTTAATTGATTCCTCTACTTGTTAAGTAGGAAAGCATAACTAGCTATGCATATTCATCTCAATTCCTTTCAACCTTATAAGTTAATATTCAAGTAGATACCTACTTATCAATTAGGAAAACCTGACAAACTGTGCAGATTGTTTGTAACTATGTTTACCTGAACAAACTCTTTCTATTCCTCTCAATTCCTTTCATCCACACGTGTTCATTCTAAACTATAAAAAATAAACTACCTCATCCTCAAAAAAAATTGGCTACACAACAAGTACAATTATGCTTCTTAATCTATAACATCATGTAATATTATAATCTTATCAAAATATTATCTTTTGACAACTCAAGCATGATCATCCTTAAATTGTTTCAAAAATTTATATCTATTGGATAACATAGTGAATTTGAGCAACTTAGTTTTCCCTAGATTTTGAAAGCAATTATAGTAGCATTGAGCTTAGAGACCACAATGTTGTATTATGACTAAAACAATTTTTTTCCTTTAGATGGACTTGATAGCATATGTAGAGAAGCATGAATTTGTTTTCGATGTAGTCCTAGATGAGCATGTCACAAATGATGATGTGAACTAATGTACCCATGCCATTGTTCTCATTTGGAGTAAAATCATTATATCATGCTTATAACTATCCTTGATTACGTCTATCAATAGATTGCCTAATCTCCATTGAGAATGTCATAATCTAAAAATATTGTCAGGTGAATGGCATAATCTATAAAAGGGGTTAGATATTACTATTATTAACACCTAGAGTTTTCACATGGTACACCACTATTGTAGTCGATGTAATACAAATTTGGTCGGAACATTTATCTCTCTTAATGGTGTCAGAAGTTCTATCTTAATGTTGATGACTAAAAGCAAACTGGATGTTGAAAGAGTGTTGGTTAAACTTGAATTTTTATGGTATGTCATACTTCTATGGTTTGAATTAGTGTTATGATTAGGGTCAAGTTCAAGTTATAGTTAGGGTTTATTTAGGCTTATTTTGGTTAATCTTACAATTGGGGTTTAACTAGAATGCTAATTGAACCCTAATTTAACCCCTACAACAAGGTTCAATTAGAGTCGTGGTTCGAAGTTCAATTAGGTTAGGTTGGCATTCAATTAGTGTTATGATTAGAATCAAGTTCCTCAAGTTACAGCTTAGGTCCACTAGGGGCTTATTTTAGCCTTTACAATTAAGGCTTAATTAGAGTAGCCTTATGGTTCAATTAGGTTAAGGCTAGGGTTCATTTAGATTAAGGTCTTCATAGGGTTCAATTAGGAATGAACAGGGTTGCGATTATTGTTTTTAAAATAGGGTTAGGGTTACTGCTAAGTTAGGATTAAAATTATTAATCTAGAATAAAACTTGGAGCTAAGGTTAGGGCTATGGTAAGTGGTAGGGTTAGGCTTAAATTAGGGTTCAATAAAGGGTAGGGTACAATAAGGGCATAATAATATTGGTTAATTTTTAAGTCATGACCATGCTAGATGCCAATTTGGTTTAAAAGACGCCTTGTTGAAGCCCACAAGACATTTATTTCTATATACCTTAGATATTGTTCATATTTATTATCATTGTGTTTGACCTCATGAGAATGCTTCAAAGTAAAGTACACCTTGCAAATCCACCTACACCAAGAGAACCATTCAATCTCTCAAAACTTTATTGTTATTCTGGAATGATTATCAAATTGGATATGTCCAAAGCCTTTAATAAGTTGACTTGTCAACTTCTATACTGCATATACCTCTTGTCAACTTCAACCAGGGGAGTACTAATTGCATAATGAATTGTCTTCTTTTTCAATTCGATTAATCAGCCCCCATAGGGTCTTCTTCATAAATTAGGGGATTAAGTTAAAGAGACCCATTATCATGTTTTTTTTCCATCAAAATGGTAAAGGCCCTTAGTGTAGAACTTATACTAGCTAGTATGTTACAAAAATTTACATGACTTCCAATTCTAGTAGCACAAGCCAGTACATAGTGTTTGCAGATGTTACCTGACTTACAAGATAGATGAGTTTCTAGAGGAGATGCAAATAAAGACAACTTTTCAATTTGTTTCAGTGTCCAGTGTGGAGTATATAAAATTTATTGTTAATTATGAATCTAAAATTGACATATATCATTGAACTAAGATTGATACTACTGTTCTGATTCATTGGAGATAATTATTGGATTAGTGTGAAAAATCTAGAGATTTGTGTTTGACTGCAAAGAGTTATCTCTTGTGATTTATCAACAAATTATTATTTCTATTCGTGGGCTTCTTACACAAGACAATATATTTATGCATTTCTTGTAGAGTCTATTCTAATTGATCATAATAAAAAACTTCTAATTTTGAAAATAATATAACATAGAACCAAATAGCAGTGAAAATCCCAAACAAAGATTGTCAAGAGTGTATCTCATTTAGTTTTTATTTAATCTTTCTCTTTATGTCTACAATTTCTTGAAGTTTTTTCTGATCATCCAAATAATTTAACATTGATGGATATGTAACACATTTAGTTCATTCATGCCCTAGTTCATCATATTTGGCAGAGAGCATGCCCATCTAGAGATGACCTTAGAATTTGGTTATGACTTATCCAGAGATAGTGATGTCGACAAAAAATTAAATGAGACAAGAAGATTTGGAAGCTAAGGGTATACACATCAATGTCTAAGTTAAACAATTAATACCCTAGATAAACATCAGTTCACACAGTGATGAGTTTGTAGTACGTAGTTGTGATTCTAGATAGTAGGCAAGCCAAATTTGGTTCATGGTGATTGGTTTAAACCTGGTGCAATACTAATTGATCTTGGCTTAAATGCAGTAGAGGTATGACACCTTCTAACTGCCTTTTTCAAAAAAAAATTGTAAGTAAAAGATGGTTAATATATAGCAAATTAAGCTGGTATTGGCATGGTGTGTTGGTTTATAGATGGCATTGTTGTTCTTTCCACAAAGGTTCAAACCCCATTGGGGTGATATTGTTGAATGGTTGTATATGGTTCATAGCTCCGGTCAAAAGCATTTACCCCTTGAATAAAAATATATATATATATAGGAAATTAAAACTATTGCTTCTACTTTTGTATGATCCTAGTGATAAAAGAGAATACCAATTAGTTGGTCATGTTTCCTATGAAGAGGATTCAAGAATAACTTCATCAATTAATCCTCTACCTTGTGGTCTTGGTCTAATGAATATTGCAATGCTTTTGTCCACTACTCTACAATCAACAAAACGAGCATATGGGTTCAATTGAGATTTATGATGTTTGATCCAGGCCTTTTGCAATACACAACAAATACAAACAAAACTATTCTAAAACTTTATGGCGGAACTTCGCTGCTCTGCAGCTCTTGTTATATTATAACATTCATAACTTAAACCTTTTTATACACAATGTCAAGTTAACTATAAATTGTATAGAGTTTAGATTTTCTATATCTCTCATATATCAACATAGGTAAATTTGAAAATATTTTAAATTATATAATTTCAAAAAAAAATTGAATGAATTTATAGAAGATTATTTTTATTAAAGTGATAGAATCTAATCCCAATACTAACATTAATTATAAGTCTAACCATAACCCCAACCCTAAAAATAACACTAAATAACTTCAAACCTAACTCTAATTTTATATCCAGCCCTAAAACATATGATTCTAAAATAACATTAATGAAACCTAGGTGAACCATAACCCTAACCTAATACTAGCCCTTTTAATTGAACCTAACACTAACTGGCTGTCAGAGACAATCTTTACCCCAACCCCAACCTAATCATAATGGTCAGGAGTACTGGAGTGCAATTAAAGTCTAACCCTATTTGAACCTTAAACTTAATTGAACTCATGTTTAGGGTTAGGGTTCAATTAAGGTTAGGGTTGAATTATGGTTATGATTAGGGTCAAAATTCAAATAGGATTATGGTTGGAGTTTAATTAAGGTTGCTATTCACTTAGGTTAAGGTTCAATTAGTATTCAATTTGGGTTAGGGATCAATTAGGGTTATAATTCAATAAGGGTTTAATTAAGGTCAAGGTTAAGGTTAGTCTTAAATTAGGGCTAGGATTGCAGTTAGGGTTCAATTAAGGTAAGGGTTATTGTCTATTTTAGGGTTAGGGTTCAATTAGAGTTCTCTAGGGTTTTGATACAATTAGGGTTACGATTATAGTTCAATTAGTGTTAGAGTTAGGGTTATAATATGAGTTCAATCAAGTTAGGTTCAAGGTTTAATTAGTGTTAGAGTTAGGGTTGCAATAATAAAATTTTCCATAATGATATGGAAAGGCATTCAATTGGATTCATATACAAATACATAAATAAGAATTGGTAATTAAGAATTCTCTAGAACTAAAGTTATAACAACAAATACAATCCTTAGCTTAATCATTTGTTCTTGTTAGGGTTGGGATAAGAATTTAATGGGTCCAACTGAGACTTAGGAAATAAAACCTTGCGGAAGAAGTAAAGCATTAAAATCAAAGTTTGGTTTTAATTTTAATCCGGTGATGTAAGCCTAAGCCATTAACTCCAGTGGTCATGTCGCCAACGGCTTAGCCAAAGCCTTTCATTAAATACTAACTGTGCAATGTGTAGGTTTTCCATATTCGAAGATATGGGAGAAGATCTCGATCGTACCCTGCCAACTCGCAGACCTAAGGTGTCACCCTGTTATTTGGCGTGAGGTCAACAAAAGGTAGATAAGAATTTAATGGGTACAACTGAGACTTAGGAAATAAAACCCTGTGGAGGAAATAAAGCATTAAAATCAAAGTTGGGTTTTAATTTTAATCCGATGATGTAAGCCTAAGCCATTAACTCTAGTGGTCATGTCGCCGACGACTTAGCCAAAGCCTTTCATTAAATACTAACCATGCAATGTGTAGGTTTTCCAGATTCGAAGATATGGGAGAAGATCTCAATCGTACCCTGCCAACTCACAGACCTAAGGTGTTGCCCTGTTATTTGGCACAAGGTTAGAAAAAGGCGGATGTGTGTCTTGTATGGAATGTGGGGCCCAATCTTGACTATTGAGCTCATAACCCATGGTTTTAGATCAACAACGAAGATCAAAAGCTAATGTAAATCTCTGTTGTTCCCTGCTAGCTGGCAAGAGGAAGATGAAGGTCGGTGAAGCATTAATGAATTATTCCTTGCTTGTGTAGTCACGTCGATCTCAATATGTGTGAAGATGTTGTTGTTGGCAATTATGAAGGGTGATCTTTGGATTCTCATGTAGCTCTACTTAAATGGTGATAGTACATACGCAGCCAAATTGCCATGTTGGCACATGCATTTTTACTAAGCATTGATAAAGGTTGCGATTACCTCACACAATAAATAGAAGAGGAATTAACTACTAATAATGTCATTCTTGTAGTAGTTAGAGCATTTTGTGGGTTGATTCTAATCAAGTTTGAGTGCTTGTCTAAGAAGAGAAAATGAGTAAGTCAGTAAGGAGGTCTGTTCATTTGAGCTCACAAAAGCTCAGTCATGCTATTCAAGAAGGTACCTTGGTTGACAAGCCCAAGCTTGTGCCCACTAGATGCAGTAGAAGGTTGCAATTCCAGGACGTTGCTGCTCAACTGGTAGATGACAAAGGCAAGCAGTAAGCGGTGTGCTCCATTACTAGTGTTGGTAGGAAAATAAGGTATAGGCATGGCTCCTTTGGATGCCAACACTCGCCCATTGACCTTACAAGCGACACTTCTGATGATGTAACCAAGACCGACTAGGACTACTATCGGTATTTACCTCTCTTCAATCATGGTATGTTCTCTAATGACGAAGAGATAGTTGTGGTGCCATTGGTTGTTAAAACCCCAAGCAGACCAACTCGAACCGTATTGGGCAAGGACAAGAAAGAAGACGAGGCTAAGAGTCTACCGTATTGGGCAACAACTAGAAGCAGGCATGTATACCAGGGTCTGAGTGTTGGTAAGGGCAGTGTGGCAGGTAAATAAGAAGTTGATGTGGTGCCTTCATGGCAATTTGGTTTCCCATTTTTTTTGTGTGGATAGCGATAAGGGGATTTTGGTGACAATTTCTATTCCCCTTTTCTTTTACGCTACCCTAGTCCATGCACTATATATGTTTTGCAGATTCAATGTGTGGGAAGTTTTGAAATGAAATTCAAATGCAATGGAGATTTTGTTCAAATTAAAACCCCAAGTGGACCGACTCGAACCGTATTGGGCAAGGACAAGAAAGAAGACGAGGCTGAGAGTCTACCGTATTGGGCAACAACTAGAAGCGGGCGTGTATACCAGGGTCTAAGTGTTGGTAAGGGCAGGGTGGTGGGTAAATAAGAAGTTGTTGTGGTGCCTTTGTGGCAATTTGGTTGCCTGGTTTTTTTGCATGGATAGCGACAAGGGGATTTTGATGACAATTTGTGTTCCCCTATTTTTTTACGCTACCCCAGTCCATGCACTATAAATGTTTTGTAGATTCAACGTGTGGGAAGTTTTGAAATGAAATTCAAATGCAATGGAGATTTTGTTCAAATGAGAATTTGTGGTGAATTTACATTTGAGCTTGAAGCTTGTTGCTCCCTTGTCATATAAAAGGGAATTCAAGGCTCATTTGTAGGGAGAGAACTGATGAAAGCTCTAGCTAGGTTTTTAGTTGAATATATGGGTAGAAAGATATTTTTCCTCTGATGAGGAAGTGATATCTGTGGTGCCTTTGGTTGTTAAAACCCCAA
>VDFB02203450.1:0-17427 GCA_007258455.2 Sequoia sempervirens
AACTTGAGTCCATTTGAAAAATGTCCCGATGGTACCAAAGCACCACTTGTGCTTGCATGATGGTGGGTTTATAGCTTAATGAAATCAAACCCATTTCATGAAGGGCTGATCCAGAATTTAGTTTGCAGCGGGAGGGCCTCAACTTCTCTTTTCCAGCAAAAATGGCGTATTCCTTACACATCCTCACCCATAAAATGAGCATCTTTGAATAAGGTAGGCCAGTAATAGCCACCTTTCATTATTTTAAGAGCTATAGCTCTTGGAGAAAAGTGTCCACCAGCTGACCCTTGATGGAATTCATGCAATACTCTACCAACCTGATCAACTTCAATACATCTTAATAGGACACCATGAAAATCTCTTCTAAACAACAAACCATTTAAAAGAACATAAGGTATGGATTGCAGTCGATAATAACTTCTTCTGGATTTAGTTAGATTAGGAGGGCACTCACCAATCAATAAAAAATGTGTCATTCCCGCAATCCAACCCATAGGACCAGGTATAGCAGTTTGTTGTCCATCTTGAAGTGCTAAAACATAACTTTCCTCCTCCTTTATATTGTTGTTGCTATCCTCTGTAAGCTGCTCATAGAGACCTCTCCCTCTTATTAGTTTGGTAACCTTTATTTCAAGATCATACTCCATTACCTTAGTGACCCAACCAAAAATCTTTGTCCAGTAAAAACTCTTTCACACTTGGATGAGCAACCATCAGTATAATCTTGTTATTGGAAAGCATGTACCTAAACTTCTTTAAGCTTCTTATAACAGCAAGAACATGTTTCTCTACAAAAGTATACTTGAGCTCATAATCTTTGAGTCCCTGACTGAAGAATGCCAAAGGCTGTTCAGATCCTTCATCATTTCGCTGTACAAGCATGGCTGAAAGTGAATCAATATTTCCATAGGCATATAAAATGAAATCTTTAGAAAAATCAGGATTCAGAAGTGTAGGTGAGGCTGCTAATGCCTCTTTTATAAGCTCAAAACTTCTTCTCCCATCCTTAGTCCAGATGAAAGGTACATTCTTTCTTAGCATATGAGTTAGTGGATCTAATAGATCAACGATATCAGGGATAAATCTCCTAACAAAGTTAATCCTACTGATAAAACTTTGCAAACCTTTTTTGTGCGTTGGTAAAGAAAGAGCTAAGATAACACTTATTCTTTCAGGGTCAACAGTAATACCCTATTTAGACACCACATAACCAAGCAATTTGCCTTCATGAACAACAAATACACACTTTGTTGGATTAAGTGATATCCCAAATTCCCTGCATTTCTCAAAAATCTGCCTTAATGATTCAGATGATCCTTAGCCTCCTTAGAAAAAATAGTGATATCATCGAGATAGACTAGGACTATCTTGTACAGTAGACCCTGAAAGGCCATATCCATGGATTTTTGAAAGGTTTCCCCCAACATTAGATAAACCGAAGGGAATTTTCTGATAGGCCACAATTCCCCACTTTGTGGTGAAGGTTGTTTTGTACTAATCTTTTTTTACTAATATCTGGTTGTAACCAAAATAGCCATCTAATAAGGAAAACCTTTCAGACCCTGAAACTACCTACAGTATCTGCTCCATAAAAGGCAAAGGATGACGGTCCTTTAAGGAGGCCCTATTTAAGTCGTGGAAATCTACACAGAGTCTTATTTCACCATATTTGTTCCTTATTGGTACTAGGTTTGAAACCCATGAGGTATACTTAATGGGGAAAATAATGCTACTTTCAATTAACTTATCCAGCTCTTTCTTCATTAAAGGCTCTAACTTAGGATTTAAGGGCCTCTATTTTTGCCTAACAGGTTTGACATTAGGCTCAAGTTCAATGGTATGTTGAGCAAGCTGGGGATTAAATCCCTTTAAATCAGTATATTTCTAGGAAAAAATATCATTAAATTCTTGAAAAGCTGAATAAAAACATGCTTTTCTTCAGCTATACATACCTTGCCTAATTTAAGAAGCTATTCTTTGAAAACTTCAACTTCTTCATAGTGATCTTGCTGAACTTGAATACTGCACTTGGGTTTTCTAGCTTCATCGTCTGTATTAAAAATAGATTCTAGAGTGACCAAGCCTAGATTCTAGAGTGACCAAGCCTTTTGGTAACTTGTTGTTTCTTAGCTGAATAACTTGGTCACTATACTGGTGCTGTAACTTTTCCTGATTGGCATTTAAGAACTTAGCTTCTTCTCTTAAAAAAATGACAATTTGTTGGTCACTATCAAAGACTTTCTAGTGTATATTATTATCAGGCACAGCAAGCCTAACTACAATCTTAATATGCTGATTAGTTTTATCACTGCCAATCTCCTTCAGAATATCATGTTCAACTCCTACAACAACTAATCTACCAACATGTTTATTCTGAGCTTTAGGAATGGAAATTAGATTAAATACCTCAAATTCCTCTAAGAGGTCCCATACTCTATTCCTATAAGACCTGAGTGTATCATTTTTCACAACATTAAGCTTTCTCACCTGATTGACAACCAATTCGTTGTCACCATATACCTTTAGGCAGCTAATACCTCTTTGTCTTGCCCACTCCAGACCTTGGACTAGAGCTTCATATTTAGCAGATTTATTAGAACAACTAAAACAAAATTTGAAAGCTAAATAGTACTTCTGACCTTCTGGTGATACTAACATACAACCACCACCAACACCTACCCTACTCCTTGAGCCACCAAAAAATAGCTCCCACACATCATTTTCATGTTGTTCACTGTGCTGCTTTGTCTTTTTCAATATTAGGCATAGAAGATTCAGTCTCATGCATCATATAAACACCAATGCCAACCTCCTCCAATTGCTTACCTGTACCGACTTCATGAGTTTGAGATGCCCACTCTTTAGGAAGAATATCTGATGTTCTTTCCGTTTGAATTTCAACCTCTTGAACAGTAGGCTACTCCACTTGTACACTTGTAAACAAGTTGGCATTAATAGGAGATAGATTGTAAGGTTCAATATGAACTTTGGCTATGGGTTCTAATTTAACAGTGACTCTAGTACCATATCTAGTTCTGAATAGCATATGAGACCAATTAAAGGATAGGTAACCACCTATCTTGGCCATAAAATCCCTAGATAAACAAAGTGAAAAGTACAGGGGCAACTCAATAATGTAGATATCACATTGGTATTGCAAAGATTTGGATAGGCATGTAAGTTAAGCTCAAATTTCTGTGACCCCTCTTGTGTTAACAACAGTACCATCTAATTGTACCACCCCTTTCTAGTGGCTCATATTCAATTCCCAACTTATCCAACTTGTTTGGGCATAAACTAAACTACCAGCCCACAGGAGTCAATCCCATACAAATTGTGAACAGATGATCTTATGATCAATGAAAAATAAAAATTGGCTTGGCCTTAGCAGCTTGTTGTTCTTTATCACTAACAACAGCACTAGTCAACAAAACTTTCTCCTTTTCTACACTAGGCTCATCTAAGACACTTAAACTCGATAAAGCAGATTGAAGCAAGTCCTTTTGACCCAAAATACTTAGAGAATCCCATATTGACATGGGCACATTTATTTTCTTCATATGCTCAAGTATATTGAAAGATGTAGCAGGTTTAACTTGACCTTTAGGAGGAATAACATCACCTTTAACTAAAGGCACCTGGACTAATGAATCAGAATGTTGCTTGCCTAACAAAGGCTACCCTCTTGGTAGTATTCAAATTCGATCAACTTTTGATGAGCCAAGAGCATTCAGATTCTAGTTTAGCCCTTGTTTTGATTGAGTTTGAACTGTATCAGGTTGATGTCCATCTATTTCCCTCTTCTTACTATGTGTGTTGTCTGCAATTGAAAAATCACCATGGTTCACCCCACAAAATTCTTCCCCTTTCCAGTTTAGGAATGCAAACTCATGTGTCTATTGCTCTTGTTGTTGTACTTCAGTTGCTACAGGAACATTAGACTTTATTACTGAACTGTTCTGAACCATCTATTGGGACTGCAAAAATCTGATGTTTTTACATATGTTTTCACTCATAAATTTCCATATTTGGTCCTACCGTATGCATATCTCACCCATATTTTTCCATATTGTCCCATTGAATCCGTTGGGTCATGCATATTTTACATTTTGGTTCATTTCGACGTGAGAATACCTCTGTCTCCCTGACCCATTGTACGTTTTTTGCTAACATAAGTTTGTGTTGCCTATCGGCAAGACTTATTATTTGTTATGGCGATTGGTTTTTGCTTACAGGCACCGCTCGGTAAGAGTTGCGGTGTCGGCATATGGCCATAGTGAGTTTTTTGGGTCTTGCCAACAAACGCATTATGGATTCTGTTCAGCAAGACTTGGCGGTATCGGCATCACGTCTTGGTGATCGGCATGGGGAGACTTCTATCGGCATATGTTATGGCTATCGGGGTGGTGTCCTACCGAATATCGTTTGTCTCCCCTACTGATGCATTGTGAGTCATATCAGCGTAAGTTTAGTCCTCGATGGAAGCTCTCACCGAACTCATCATGTCTCACCAACCAGAGGAATTGAGTGCATCATATCGACAAGAGTTGAGTCCCTTCGATGAGATGTTACGGTGAAGTGAGTTTGACTCACCGATGAGGCGCAAACGGATTTTTTCCAAACGGTTCGGTGAGAGTTATTGCTTTCGTTGTAAGGTCTTGGCGAGTGACCTTCGGTCTCGCTGACCTTACATGTGGATTTCTTCGTGTGGCTTTTGGTGTAGGTGTCATTTTCTCCTGGCGATCAAAAGTTATCTTGGGGTGACTTTTTGTAAAGCATGGTGCATTCTATATGAGGTTCCCCCGACATTGTTTTGTCTTGCCGATAGCTTGATGAGTATTCTATTTGGTGAGAAAATCTAATGGTCTTGGCGAATAGGAATGACTAAAAGGTTTTACGGTGTGACATGAAGATACTACAAGAGGTCTCCTCGACAGTTGGAAGCTATAGCGATATACATGATGAACACTCATCGGCGGGAGATATCCCTATGTCTCAACGAGTGGAAAGCACGTAAGGAAAAGCATATTGGTAACACTTGGGGTGTTCTGCGAGAGGTCTTCCCAATATTACAGAGCTCGGTGAAACACAAAGGAAACTTGCAGATGCCTCTTGTCTTTGGTATAACGAATGGAAGGTCACAACAACATGTGACAGGTTTAAGCACGAGGCTCTCAATGAAGCAGAGGATAATCTATGGGACATCTCCCCGACTCCGATGGGTCACGGCGAATGAGAGCACAGTGAACACAGACAGATAGTGATAAACGAGTGAATTTCCTTCGGCATAGCTACCGTCTTGTCTCGCCGACCGTTCACTGATGAATAACAAATTTTTGAACACTGTGGCTGACATGAACCTGTTTAGATGACCGTCGCAAGCCGACACAATTTGAGCTCGAATTTGATTGTTGGCCGACTCGTGATTTAAATATGATATTTTCTTCAAATGTTGGTATATAAATAGACATATTGTAATTTTAAATAGGGTAGTTATCAGTTATTGGATACAGTAGGCAAAGTGTATGGATACAGAACAATAAACTTATCAAATCAGAGGCTATGATGCATGTTCTAAAATGGAGGTATTTATGAATGTCAATTGATGTTGTTGCACATGTCTGGTATTAGTTATTTGTTGAATTCAATAAGAGAATTGCTAAGTTGTCTCCAAGTTGGATTCTTTCTAATTTTTTAAATTGATATGACAAGTTTGTATTCAATTTATCAGTGCACATTTGTTGTACTTGTGTGATCGATTGATTGGTTCTTTCAAGTAAAGACTAAATCCTTTTAGTTAATCACAGTAATCAAAGAGATTCAATTGGATTATTCAAGTAGAGCTTAGTAATCACATTCTTACATGTTTATACAAATTGTAAAAAAATGTATGCCAGATAATTTGTGTCTTCTCGAGAGAGTGTTACTCATTTTGATCTCATTTGACTCCGCATACCCAACAAGGCACTAGTCTCTGCACTTCACCATTTGAACTTATTCAATTTTCTTTACATCTATTAATCAAGCATTCATTTTAGGATTCAGATCAGAATATTGTTACTGTTTTCAAGTTGGATTTCATTTGTTCACCTCCCATTGCCATTGTGAACAAATTGTTTTAAGAAGATAATCACAAGTTAAGTCTACACCATTCAGAAAGGTACACCCGCCCAAGTTTACAGCACCTAAAGATTAGAAGGTTGAGTTCTCTTGACCTTTTCTGTTACCCTAAAATGTATCAAGAGATTGGCAGCCTCTTGAGGCATTCAACCTCTATTTTTGAGAGCTAACAAATTGGCGACTCTGTAGGGGAATACATTCAGAATCTGGGCCTTAATCATAGAGTCAGGAACTATATACACACTCCGCTGGGAATAAGAAACATCAAGTATTTTTTCAATTTTGATAAAAGTGAGTGTCGACTCTGACATAAATTTTGCAGCTGTTCATCATGAATGGAAGAAGATCTCAGTACAGGGGAGGTCATACTGGAGCCCCTGCTAGCAGCAGTAAGTGGACACACAAAGATGACAGAGCTGATAAAGGAAAGAGGATCAATGAGGACATGTGCATAACAGACAAAGACAAAGCACCAAGAGCACATTGTGAAACATATAATTGCTATGATACATGGAGAGATGATTCAAGTGCAGAACTTTGTACCCTTGAAGATCAAAGAAATTCTTTCTCTTCTCTTGATCCTCAAAAATAGGCTAAGTTTGAAGCTAGGAAGCAGGCTGAGTTTGAAGCTAGAATTGAGCCTGAACGAATCAAAATTCAACATGAATATGATAAGAAGATGGAAAATGATCAAAACCAGATTAATGAGAATGTGATTTCTCATACTGATTATGAGTCTTTTACTTATGAGGAAGTCAAGGCACGGTTTGAATCTTAGAAGGAGAGAGAAGAATAGGAAAGGGCCCGGATGATACAAGCAATGAAAGAATTTGAATTGCAGAAAAATAAAAACATTTCTTAGACAGTTGATCGCCCCCCAAAGTATGTGCCACCTCATAAGCAGGGCAATCATGGTGCAGGGCCTTCTGGTCCACCTGTGTCTCCTCACCATCAGACGGGAAATCATCACAAGCAGCCAAATCATCTGCCTCATATTCTCACACAACATACAAATGCGCATCCACCTCCTGGTCAGTATCACGTCCCTCAGCATAATGCACAATACAATAATTCTATGCATTAGTATCAATATCCACCTATCCATCCCCCTCACCAATACGCAACAATGATTAGGCAGTTTGATTTGGCAGGGTTCAAACTATGCCCTTACCCTATGGATAGCAGCTGGAGAGGTCTGGTTCCCAAGTTTACAGGAGCAACACAGTCATTGCTGAAGAACATCTAAGGAATTTCAATGTGTTCATTCAAGACATAGGTATGCCACATGAAGATTTGCATATAAGGTTGTTTATGATGTCACTTATTGAAGATGTCAGGGATTGGTTTAATAGCTTGCCAATGTATTCAATTAATTCTCTTCAAGCATTCCAAGATCGATTCCTAGAGAAATATGGGAATCTAAATGCACCAGATGCAGCTCTTCATGAATTGATGCGAATTCAGAAAAATCAAAATGACTCAGTTTATGATTTCAACCGAAAATTCAACAAATTACAAACTAAGGTACCTCCTAGATCAAGGTTGCCAAATTCGGTAGCTTTAAGTGTTTATTTAAATGCATTTGATCCCAAAATAGGGTACGAACTGAGAAATAGATTTCCAAGAGATCTGGCTGAAGCATAGAAGATTGCATTGACAATTGAAAATAATAGGAAGGCTGCTAGTATAATTAGTAAAAGAGACAACCTGAGGCCTCCTTAGCAAGGTAACAATTATCAATATAGATAGGAGAATACATACAGAAATGAGAACAAAAATGAGAGGCCAAGGTTACATGATATACCTTACAATACAGATTGGAAAGATGGGAAACCTATATCAGCTAGGCCCATAAATAAAGACACTCCTGATCCATTAAGCAAGAAAGGAACTTACATGGTGAGTAATAATTACTTTTGTGAAGTTTGTAATCAGCCACATTCTCTGGACTATTGTGTTGTAGCTCAAATGATGCAAAAATAAGGAATGTTGATGGATGGAGAGGATCACATGGTGTATTTGACTTCAAATGTTTTTCACCATGTTGAGAAAAAAAATTCATCTTTAGAGGATGAAGGCTATGAATATGATGTTTCCAATCAAAAGTATAATGTCCATATGGCTAAATAACAGATCTTTTATGATTCTGATGAAGATTACAAAGAGCCACATTCTGCTGAGGCACATGTTCAGTGTAATGTAAGGAGACTCACTGAAGATGAAATAGAAAGAATAACTATTGCTGCAGTTGAGAAAGCCAAAAGTCAATACTGGTTGAAAAACAGAAAAGTAAATGAGCTAGATGGAGTTCCTGGGGGAATTTTTATAAAAGATCAAAAGGCAACATAGGAAACTGTAAAGAAGCCAAAAAATAAGCAACATGATAAAATTGAACAGAAGCCTGTCCAAAAGCATAAAGTTGAAGAATTACACAAGGAAATGCAAAAGTCTGATCAGCCTAGTAAAAATGAAAAAGAGGAAAGCAAAGGAGAGATGCCAGAACTGAAGAAGAATGTTAAGACGAAGAGCTCCTCTTTTGACTTCACACAGGCATTATTCTAGGTGAAAATGTCTGTTCCACTATTTGAATTGATGAAAATTAAGGAGTACAAAGATAATGTTGTTCAATTGATTACAAATGGGAATGAAAAACATATGAATTCTGAAGAATTCAATTGGTAGGAAAAGATAAATAGTTCAAAGGTCTGTTTGGGTGATGTTTTAACAACCTCCCCACAAGTGGATCCTTTCTTCACCACATTGCTTATAAATAATAAATTGCCGAGGAATTGTATGATAGATTCTGGTGCTGCTATAAATATTATGCCAATAGGAGTAATGAAATAGCTCGGGTGTAATGCCCAAAATTTACACTAAGATAAAAACACAACCAACAATTTTTTTTTTGAACAATATTATAAAATACTAACATTTAACAATCTTACGTGAGCATGGTACATATATTGTGCATTGGGAGACAATGATCGCACAACATCATTTCCACCATGTAGTCCCAAGAGTGAGGTAAGGAGACGGAAATGAATTTAGGTTGACTCCAAACATAGGGTTTACTAGACCCTTAACTGCCAAATCAAGAATTGATGCTCAGTTTCGCATGAAAGTTAATGTCCTTATTAGACCTCCTTGGTAAGGTTTCCCACATGGGGAAAACATATAAATATCCTCAAATTTGATTTACTATTAAACCTAAGGACTTATTGGAAAAACATTATTCTACCTGCTAACCCTACCATTTCCAGTCACCTTGACGATATCAAAGGAGTCTACATTAAGCATTCCACCTTAAAACTCAATTATGAGAATGAGCAAGATATTGATAATATAATTTAGCTATTAACTTTCTTATTTCCTTATTTATCTTAAATTATCACTAATTTAATTATTTACTCATCCCTACTAATTAAATAAATATAAATATTTCATTTTATTTTAAATTCATAAGATTACATACAATTAAATATAATTTAAGATTAAGATTGTCTTTGAACATTGCATCAGTGCTATCTCGATAAGATCATGTTACGGTCAATTTTTCCTTAGTACAAAGTATCTATTAACAACCATAATGTTGTTACTTTATATTTCATTCTTAATAGTGAATATATTCAAATTTACTTGTTTATTATTTATTTACCAATATATAAATATTTTCTACTATCTCTTTTATTATTATTCTTTACATATGAATAAATATGGAAATAATTAATACTATACATAATATAAATATATCCATTTATCTATATTAATTTTCTTTCCCAAAATAAAAATTAAAAGAAACAACAATGAATAACTAACTTTTATTATTTTCTTTTTAAGAGAAAGAAGGATAATAAATAAAGATAAACATCCCCTTTTAAGAATTCCCTAGTATTACGTGGACCCTTTATCCTCACATATTTTAATATTTAAAATTGAAAGAATCTTTTGGGAATATATTCATATTGAATTTTGTTCTTTCTTCTCCTAAAAAAAGCACATAAGGACTAAAAGAAAAGTTTATTGAATGTGACTATGTAGTCCTTTAAATTTCAAAGGAAAGCGCGCACAGATTTGAGGTTACTTTGGTTTTCAAAACAAACTAGCCACCAATGCGATATAGTGATTGGTACTAATCAACATGGCAAATAACAAAAGATGGGACTGACAGATAACAAAAGGTTGGACACGATATTCACCACAATATTTTTATAGTGAAGTAACAATCGTATAAATAAATCTGACACTCACTCTAATGGTTTTAACAGTCGTATTAGTAGACCAAAAATAACAATACTAATTTCTATTTGAATGTCATTATAGCAACACAGTCTCCAACATTTGAATAACATTTATCAGACTGACTAAGCTAAGTTGAATTAAGCAGATTTGAGGGATCCCAGTAAAACAAATATTTTATTTTTACTATCCTAACTTTCCCGTTTAAAGTTAAGCCTCATAATACATAAGAGGCTGCATATACTTGTATCAACATTCGAGATTAAGATTTTTTTTTAAAAAAAAAAAAAATCCAATTCACTTACGGGATGTGAATGATCGGTCAATTCTATGACTCTTGAGTGAGTCTCACAAGGATGTTAAAACCAAAAAGGATACAACTCTACAGCCTACCCTATTCGACAGTAAATTAGCAACTGTTAAGGAATGCATGTAAGTGGTATGGGTGGACAGATCTGATGTGACTGAACAAAGAAATACATGGACAAAGCCTTACCATGGAGCTAGATCATGATTCTTGTTCTTTCATAACAACATATTCATCCAATGGGTAACTAAACATGTCGCCTAACATATAATTATACGCTAAAGATTCAATGCTAAGAAGAAACAAGCTCCCTTAACTAACTACAAAGAAATATTCAAAGCATTGTTGGTTGATAAATCTGGTGCCTGAACCATGTATCCACAAGTCGATACGTTGCACTCTATATATGCTTCAGGTCTGCAAGCTGATTTTGTGAGTGCTAACGGTTCATCACTCATTCCCCAGCCAAGCACTAAGTAGTGAAGTTGTGTAAATACGACACTGCCTAAACATTAGTATGGATCGGTGAGGTCAAGCACAATGTGCAGATTTAAACAAAAAGATGTAGTTGATGAAATAGTTATATGACAATACTCGCTTTACATCCTACCTGCGCAGCCTCCAAAATAGTTTCCTACATTCCTATCTCAATGAGGTTAGATATTCGAGGGAAAAGAAGGTGTTACCATGGCTCTTCTGCTAGGTGGAGTCGACTACAAATAAAGAGAGTGTGATGATGGGGCGGCGTTTACTGTGGGTAGTAGAAGAGAGAGACCCATCAATTCTCCAATATTCCAAATGAATTTTATACTATTATGTAAATGATTGCTCGATCACCTCTTTTCTATATTTATTTCTTCTACCTATAGATTAGAATAGTAACTATAGTTCAAACCCTCTATCTATGTATGGTAGGCTAAGATTATAACTGTAAGTTCACACTATTTTATCTTCTTTTGAAATGTTTAGTGATGAACAACAATCCATAGTCATCGTTCTTTCTCTCCTTTGCTATTAATATTATTTTTTTCCTTTCCTTGATTAGCTGTTACAGGCGCGAGGGAACTGAGGGAAGGATAAAGTATTCAGAGGCGTACGTGGCTCTGCCAAACGAATAGAAGTTTAATCCTCTTAATTTATGTAGGGCGATTTAAGGCATCTCTTTCGCTGGCTGTATCAGCCCAGAGGTTTTTCCCCTATGCAGGCCCCTCTCTCGGCTCTTGTACAAGCTGTACAGCTTCATGAAATTATTTTCTTTATTTTGAGTTAGTCTGTCGTTTCCCATTTTACAGTTACTTTGTAAATATCGGATATATTTGGTTGCAATAATATTAGCATTTATATATATTTTTCAGAATTTACATACATTTAGAGCATGATTATTTAACATGAATATGTTACTTGCTGTAAAGCTATATCATTATCGAAATTCCAGACAGGAAATGAAATTAATATTTGGCAATAATAGAATTTTATTTAACAATTGATTAGAAAATATCCTCGCTTCCTCGAGATTTACTATGAAGCCTACTTACCCACATACACAATTCTTATGCAAAACAAAAATTTCTTTATTTATATTGATTTCCAAGAGGGTTTGATTCATTTATGCTTACACAAATATGCAGGTTTACATTTTTAACCACATTGAAGTGGGTATAAAACCTACATTATTGTTTCTTCTGCGCAACAAATATAAACTTCATGGATCGCAACACTTCTGCTACACCCGTGAATATCTTTTTTTCAAATAAAATGAATTAGGAGGAGGCTAATGGTAAAGTTAATTAAGGATTTCTCACATATGTGCTTTCTCTTCATTACAAATGACTAATTCAAATAAGATATGATTCTTTTACTCAACCCACAATTCTTTCCATTCCTTCATACTAGTGGGAGGAACATAGTTGTCTATCAAAATGAAAAAGAGAATATAAACTAATTTTACAATAATATTTCTTTTATAATAAATGGAAGTATCTCTGATTTCCCACAACTTTTACTACAACTCATAAAGTATCTTCTCTTCTCTAGATGCAATGAGATGAAAATTTCCTTACAATTTCTATATTACATATGATGGCATGGAAATAACCAATAACATGTCAGTGAATGTAAACTTCCTCTTTCTCCATTTTCTTCCATGTTACAACAATCAAATTACAACTAAACCCAAGAACACAATGAATGACACCCAAGCAGACAAGGCTTGCTCTCCACCCTACCATAATGGCATCATGGAGCCTCGTGGGCTCTAGCCATACCCCCGAGCAAGAAATCTACTAACCCCAAGGTGATAGATGGAGTTTTCTCAATTTTTAGTCAAAAGATCAAAACAACACGACATCAAATTTCATATATATAGGCTCTCCACACACCATATTAAACAAGGTCCACACAACTACTTACCTCCCTACAACAAATAACAAGGATGATGAAGGTAGGGAAACTTATCTTTTTGTTTAGATGAGGGGATTGAGCTCTTCCTTCATCCTTTCCTCTCCAAGCCAATCTATCTTTGGAACCATATCCTAAGAGGGAGACTCCTCTCCTCCTCTCCTCTTCTCTTCCATCTACACCAAAGTTCTCCAAAAGGAGAAGTGGGTAACATCCATTTCCTCTTTTCCATCCAAGTATATAGGAATTCAACTTGAATTCACCTGAATGAGAGAGAGACACTTGTCACTCTCTCATTTGATCTTTCAACACACATCCCCACAAGTTCTCACACATGTGTGAGACTTTTGGGGAGATGGGGAATGTACTATGACACTCTACCCAACAACCCTTACAGGGTGGCTCCACACATGTGAGAGATTTGATGCTCTTTCCAAGTTCATTAATGAACTTTGGGGAGTGTGGTGGGGAAGTGATAAGTCACTTCTCCCAACTCCCAAAGACTCAAATTCGTCACTCCCTTTCAAGTGGACTTTTGAAGGGTCAAATCATGTCCTTGGGACCCTATTGCATGCCCACTTGTCCCCTACAACTATGGTATAGACCCTAGGGGTTTATCTTTGTACCCCAACTAAAGAAATTGACCAACAACCCTCTTTAAAGTCCCACTTAAGGTTCTATCCGAGTTTCACACTTGGATAAGGGTTCATAAACCTTAACCCCAACTTATATCTCACATGACACAATTAAATAACCTTTCAACCCAAAAGAATAAACATAGTAACTATTTTCCCTCGGCTCCAAAATAAGGAAATCAAGTACATAAGCACAAAATGGTGTCTTTCAATTTGTTCTCATTGGTTCTGTGTTCTCGTATTAGCACCTCTTTTCTTTCCTGCACATTACCAATGAAATCATAAGCAACAATCATATATCACATTAATTTGGTAACTAGAATAAGATTTAATTGTGCAACCATTTCATTAAAATTCCAATTCACATTCATAGTTTACAAGTGCCTAATACTTCCATGGAAATGATAATAAAACATTTCAAAATGAAATACAAGCACATTTTCATGAAATCACACTATGCATTGCCTAAAATATATCTAAGCATCTATAAGTATATAACAAAATTAAGATTGTATTATTCACATACAAAGCGGGGTCTTACGTCCCCCTCCCCTTAGATTAGACTTCCTCCTGGAAGTCGTTAAGGTCTAAAACATAATCTTCATATAACAACGCACATAAATATATTAAAAGTGTTAATTGTTTTTTTTTTTTTCTTGACGAGACAATCAAACTATTCAACTATAAGTGCACATTAAAGACATCCTTTCCATGAATTAAATATCTAAATACTTAGAGAAAAATTTCTCCCCAAAGAACATTTATTTGATATATGAATAATTTAGCAACTGCTAACAACAATCCATGTAGCTCTAATTTATTAACAATGTAATCGACTTCAATTAAATTATGCAAAACTATATCTAAATGAATTCATAACCTTTTATACACCTCCAAAATTTCTTGCATCATAAACATCACTCATGATGTTAGGAAATATTTTTGTTTCATTGACCAATCATGTCTCAGAATTTATTAGCTTCACATTTTGTCAAAATATATGCTTAAGAGAACATTTTACCTTGTAATTATGGCACTCATAACATGTCTCAAATAATATTAACTTTGCATCACATGTTACTATTTTTCTCACATAGCTCACAGGTATGCCACATCACATTTATTTGTAATTTCACATGTACACACAACAATAGCAAGGATGCTCTTCCCAAATGGGTGTGCCTATCCTCATACAAAGGGTGCTCTTCCCAATGGTGCGCCTGTCCTCATACAGTCACATAATTTACAACACAAGGCTCACATAATGGGGTTTACAAGGATGGATATTCTTGGATACCACTCGAGGCCCTTCTCTAAGGACTCCTCCATATAGATAAGAATAATCATAGAATGAGGGAAGAATGGATTAATGACCGTCCCATACCGGTCCCATTCACAACCCCTTTCAAAATAATTCCCCAACACATCTACTCCCCTATACGACCTGCCAGGGAACCCCCCGGGATATGGCAGTTTACAAATTCCACATTACACCACACATGCTAGCAATTTTGCAACCAAGGAGAAAGCCTCGAACTGAATAACACAAGATCATAAACCAAAGTTTCAATAAAACTCCCAAGAGGGAACTATAAATTCAAGAGAAACAAAATAAAGATAAATTGTAGCTACATTGCAACATTCCAATCATAATTCAAAGGTGAAATTAAACAAGTCCTTGAGGCAAATCGGACTATATAACAACTTCCAAATGGCTAAATAGCCTAAGTACATAAAAGTAAAATTACAAATTGCTGGCGAATAATAAAATAAAACATCAATCAAGAATTATAAATAATTCATATTTCAACAATAAAATTTGCACATTACAAACACCACGTGACTTGATAAGCCACCTAAGGGGAGGATGGGAATGGTGGTTCTCTAACCACATCATAAGTATTATAGCAAGCAATAATTGGTGGTCCCTGGCCACATAAATATGAATAACTGGTGGTCCCCGACCACATAAATATGCATCATTGGTGGTCCCTGACCACATAAACATGAAGCATTGGTGGTACTTGACCACATGAATATGAGTAACTGGTGGTCCCTGACCACATAAATATGAATCACTAGTAGTCCATGTTATTCCATCCTTTACCCATGGGTTATAAACATCAAGTAATAGGTTTGCACTATGAACCAACAAGTGTGGCTCTCATATGCGGGGGAGTAGGCCACAGTCAGTGTCCATGGGAAGATTACAATGACATGACATAGATCCTTTATCAGGATTAGGGACAACACCCTGAGCTTGTAATCTTCTAATGGTAGACCATGTGCCTCTCAACCCCTATTTACACTAGCTGGCATCACACTCCCATAAGGGGGGAGCCAAATGCTAGGGGTACACATTTAACATAGAAATAAAACTAACACAAAGGAGTACATCACATTTCATTTAATAGACACACTTATACACTTAACACATTTATTTTAACTCACAACTAGCTAGCTTACATAAAGACCATCACAAAGGGTACATATAGGAGATCATACTAGATGTCCATCACCCTTATCCCAATTCAGATACCCTGTATCTCATACTTGGGAAACAACACATTTACTAGTTTCACATCACATTACTTAACACAATACACTATGAAATTTTCCATATTACATAACAAAATCAATGTACTTAAAAATACACTCCATTTTCTTTAGGTGAAATTCACTTGCTTCTCAATTTTGTAAATCTCTACTCACTTTGCACATGTAAAAGAAATCAGTAGTCAATGCACAACTGTAGCCTAGGTGATACTCCATTTTCTTAGGTTTAACAATACTTGGTATATCATACTTTTATCTTACTATTCCATTGTCCAACATCACATATATGATCAATATTGTTTTTTTTTTGTTTATATATTTGAATCCATATTGTCCTTCCTCTTTCATTCAACTATGTTTGTTACATGTTCACTAACATATCCATATGGTAACTCCATTATATATATTTTGCCACATGAATGTTTTCTACTCAATAAAGAAGTTAATCGATCATTTCTTTTTTTGAAACATTATAATACAAGAGAAGAAAGCACACTCAATTCATAAAACACATGATAAATCATAGAATAATAATTTTCACAACTCATTAATCTATATATATTTTTTAAAAAATATTGCATTTAACTACCTAAGGTTGACTCCTTTAATCACATGTTATAATCATAATTTTTTTTTTGTAATCACAATTATTTCTAACTTCTTAAGGTACAAAGACATACAATGAGTAACAATTCCTACCTCTAAGTTTTCTCCAGTGTGTTTCTCTTTCACACAGACACACATATTTTCGTCAAGAGTACTAGTCATTGGTATCTATAAATGCACAACATCAGTTGGGAGTCTTTCATGGAAATTTTCATGTCCTTGATGATACCATTTAGTTTCTCAATCATTCAATTCACTAGATTTTTATTTTTACATAATTCCTCACCCAATTCCAACAATTGATTCTTCAATTCTTGTGACATATACACAACCTTAAAGGTCAACACCTAATTGAATATGTTATTACTTCATATTAGACATACAATCCTTTCTTATTTTGGCTCCAACAAGACTTTATTTATTAGCTCATTTATAGGGACAGTAGTAATAGCATGCATTCTAGATAAAGTTTTAACATCAAGTTCACATTTTGATATGGTCTCATCACAAAGGTATGTTTAATTTTCTAGAAGTAAGTTATTTATACTATATCTAATTCAATTTTCACCA
>VDFB02203452.1:0-23565 GCA_007258455.2 Sequoia sempervirens
CATATGAATTTTTAGAGCAGAGCAGATGATGGTAACATTTTTATAGCTTGGAAAATTACCTTCTTTCATCTTTTCACATACAAATCAAAGGAACATAGCATATAGAAATATTTACAGCATTAAAAACCAACATACAACACTACTACCATCTCTTCTTTAATTGAAATCAAGAAATATTATTGATTTACATCTTTAAAAAAAAAAAAAACTGCTGTTTCTCTTTATAGAAAGCATAAAAAATATTACTATTGTTACTGGTTACTATAGTTAAGACTTGACTTCATGGCTCAATTGTTCTTTCTTCTCATAGTTATGTAGAACCTCCTAAGTATTTTCTATTTTTTCATCAATGGGATTTCATGATTTTCCTATGTGATTCATGTTTCTCTTATGAAAAATGTGTCTAATGGGTTGGCTTCAACTCTAGGGTTCTATCTTGTACTTGTGGATAACCCTAGTTCTTCGACTATCATTCAAAAAATGTAAGAGTGACCTCCTCAATCTAGTTTGGATCCCCATTATGAGGATAGGTGGTGGAGATGGGGCTAGTTGGGGCATGGGGACCATAATAAGGTATTTAAGGATTGCACAAGCTCTCTTTAGTGGCTCTTTTGGGTTGGTTTGTCTCTTGCGTGGCACATGGTTTTTGATTAGCCTTGCCTCTAGGAATCTTGTTTTTGTAAAGCGTGAGGCCCCTTTCAAAATATATTTTTACCTTTTATAAAAAAGTAATAGTTAGAAACAATATCATTACGGATATATTATCAAGAAGATACTTTCTAAAAAAATTTAGCTTGTTAGACCTATTGTATATGGCATTATGAATGTAAAGATGTACATAATATTATGGCTACTTCTAATTATCATTTTTTATGTATGGTAAAGAAATATTAAATATAGATAAACTTACACACACCTAGAAAATATTAAAATTTAAAATAAAAATAGAACTAATGAATGGAATAACTTGGCTAAAAAGGAATACAAGGAAACTTAATGGTGGGCCAAAAATTAGGCAAATAAACAATTAAGTGAAGTCTAATTGAGGTCAAATTCCTAGAAAGAGGAGGAATTTTAAAAAAGTGGAAATTGAACTCAATATCAATGGAGGAAAGGTGAAATTTAGTTGGGGGTCAAAGTCCTACTAGAGGCGAAGATGGAAAAATGAGTAAGCAACAAGGAACCTAGGAATTATAACTAAAGTGAAATGTAGTTGGATTTGTACTTCTTGTAGATAGCCCAAAACCACCTAAAAATGCCTACAAATGCCAAAGATTGAGAATTTTTTGATCTTTCTGGGATTTAGGGGATTGGAAATGCATGTGTGAAGGGTGAAGATCATTTAAAAATAAAATTATATAAGATACCTTATATATCTTTATAGTAAGGGTTACCTAACGAAAACATAACTAAGTGACAAGACCTAGAAAAAAATTGCAACTTTCAAGGACTTGTAAATGTCAATGCTAAACCTGCACTTATCAAAGATTGACAAATATTATCATATTAGTCAATTTAAACAAATGAAATAAACCATTCCTATGAGATACTTGAACATGCTAAATATGCAAACAAGCCAATAAGAAATCAAAGAAACAAAACGAAAGCATATAAAAGAATATTCAAACTCTATCCCATAGTGGGAGTGGTGGTCCTTTGATGTTGAAAAAATGCCCTTTCCCACCCCTTTAATAAGCTTCCAAAATACAAGTGATTGAGCAATGAACTTAGTGGAGTAACAATGCTTCAAGTTGTGGATCCAAATGGATTTGATAAATGTCAAATTCCCTCAAAGATAGTGATAGCAATTGGATGATGGATGGATGAGAATGAGTATAATGACTATGCATCAAGAAGTGGATCCATTCCAAGTAAAAGAGGCTTCTACTTATACAATTGAAGGGTTGAAGAATGAGTGAAATTGGTGAATGTGAGATAAAAAGTGATCCAATAGGATTCTAACAATTGTCATAATTCTATTGGAGGAGGATGGAGCACATTTTTGGGAATGTGTAGAGTAAAGAGGTTGTAAGAGAAATAAATGAAAATGGTTGAGGATGTCAAACAAAGATTTTGGCTCCTCAAAATCTCTTGCACCTTCTTAGGGTTTTTCACCTAGAAGGAGAGGAAAAATGAGCCAAAATGACTTGTTAATACTAGGAGAAATGGAAAGAGGGGTGTGAAATTTGCATGGAGATGTGTCTAAATGCTGTGAAATGAATGAAAATGTATATTAAAGAGTGCAAACTAGTTTAATTCAAAAGTGATGGAAAACACATTGAGTATTCGAACAAAAGACCTAGAAACATGAGAAAACTGCAATATAACTTAACAAAACTTAAGATAGATACCTGCAAGCTAGATGGAGATTGAGAATAACCTCTAAAATGTTGATAATATTATGTTCACATTTAGAATCTTATAGATTTATTTAATAATGTTATTGATCACATTTTATAGTGTTGAATTAGGAAGAAATAGGGTAATTAATTCTAGAAAAGTGTGAAAGTCCTTTACAAGACTTTATATTAAAATATAAGTTTACTAGTTTATCATTATGTTCACATTTAGAATCTTCTAGATTTATGTAATAATGTTATTGATCACATTTTATAATGTTGAATTAGGAAGAAATAGGGTAATTAATTCTAGAAAAGTGTGAAAGTCCTTTACAAGACTTTATATTAAAATATAAGTTTATATTAAAATATAAATTTATATTAAAATATAAGTTTATATTAAAATATAAGTTTATATTAAAATATAAATTTATATAAATATAAATTTATATTAAAATATAAATTTTACTATATTAATAAAAAGTTAAAATATAGAGGTCTCTTTGAAACGAAACTAAATTCGAAAATTTAAAATGCAATGATTTCAATTGTTTCCATAGATTAATTCTAAAAATTTTATCCACAAATTTCAATATAATAAATAAAGCTCAAGTAAAGACTTTGAAATTAAATGCATATAATAAATTGATCAAAAATTTCATCCAAATACATTCAATCATGCTGTAAATAAATTATTAATTCAAAAAAAGATTTAAAGGATTTAAAACAACTTTATTGCTCAGATAATTCACAAGGAATTAATACTTATCTTTGAAATGTGCAGAAGTAATCCCAACTATTGCTGGAATGGTCCCTGGTTCAGCCTCTTCCGTCTGTGAGTAGTCTAGGAGGAAAGCAGACTTTGCTGCTCTACATGAGTGTTGGTTCCACTGGAACAATGCTCAACACTTGTGCCACAAAACCAGCTACTCTACATGAGTGTTGGTTCCACTGGAACAATGCTCAACACTCGTGCCACAAAACCATGCCCTGGCCAGGACCGTCCTGAGTGCACGCACTTGTACCCCAGGTTGGACACCCACTGTAGGAGTGCCCCTTCTCCGTCCTACTCACAGCCTGCTAACCTTGAAACCCTATTCTCACAATGTGCTCCACTTTATTTTTCCTCTTTTTTTCATATCTTAATAATTTATTTTTCACAGGTCGTGAAAACTCTAATTATTATTTTATTGTATTTTCTTTCTAGAACTATTACATTAGTTCTTATATTTATTTACTTATTTACTTTTATTCTATTTTCTTTTTCTTTTCTTCCACGGGGAAAAAGTCTCATAACAATTCTCCCCCTATTGTTTAGCTGCTGGCCTCAGTGGCTTGATGATTTTTGCATCACACATACATATAAAAAAAATAGCCTTTAGTTAAACAAATGAGGATATTGGTCTTTAATAAAATCAACATTTTCCCAAGTAGCACTATCATTATCACAACGACTCCATTTAATTTTTACTTCATTTATAACTTTTTCTTCTCTTAATTCATAGATATCTCACTTTTTTTTAATTGTATTTTAAGTTAAGTAATTACAAGAAAGCATTTCTTTTTTTTCCAATGAAAAGAGTTGTACATACATAAATATTAGGAATTTACAATCAAAGAAACTAATGGTAGTCTATGTGTTTACTCACATATATTTCAACGTTATCAATTTTCTCTCATGTTACCAATTTTCTTTAATATAGATATTTTAAATCTTATATATGTAACTTCAACTTTAAATCTATAAAATTATTAAATCATCTGTTGAAATAGCATATATCTAGTGAAACGACATACATATCTCATACTATGTAGTCACTCATTGATGAACTATACAATTGATATACTTCAAATATATTATAAGATGATAATCATGTATTCTGGACTACATGAGTATCCTCTTTTCCTATATGTCAAGTATAATTGAATGAAAACAAGTAAAAAGTATCCCTAAAAAGAGTTCATATCTTTCAATATATGCACAAAGTTATTGGGTTGATCAAGTCCAATAACAAGGTACAATAAAATAAAGCATGGTAATCTTTCTAGGTATCTTAACAATCATACATTGAGTACTTTCATAGAAAAAAATTAGGTCTAATATTTCCTTCACTGTTAACACAAGGGAAAATATTGGTTAAAAATGATAATTTGACTAGAATAGTGATGATTTGCATAGACTCATTTCCTATGATATGAGACTCGACAAGGCCATTGGGACCTCCAAATAATGAATAGAGGCAATGTTGTTTAAAGAAAGCAACAAAATTCATTCAATAATTTCTTCTGTTATGTTTTCCTTCATGTAAGGAGGTTCATCACAATAAATCTCTATATTAGTGATCCCAATAAATCATACAAAATCCTTTTGTCACACTTCTCATGTTTTATCCACAAAGCAATCCAATATTTGTCAATATGACTAGGATACTATTATCTACCAAAATATGATTAGGCTTGAGATCTCTATAAATGATTTGTAACTTGTTAAGGTTTTTATGCACATTTATTCATAAATTTCTGTTATAAAATATATAAATTATACCCCTATATATGAAACAATCACATGCTAGTTTGAAAATCTCTATCTTTGTTTTATTTATGCTCTATATAGTATTTTATTGCAGAAACCAATCATAAGCAATCACCCAAACCATACATCATGGTTTATTTGAGGCCAAGAAGTATGTCTAACATACATAGTGTTTCCTAGCATAATAAAGTGGCTTAGTAATTATCCCTTTTTACAAAGGTTGTCTCTTATAATCATGAATCTCTCTTTTAAAAGAGTTTTCTTAAATATTCTTCATTACTCTATTTTTTATTTTATTTTAATTTAGGAACAAATATCTATTCAATAAAAAAATTAATTAGGGTTATCTCCCCCCCTATAAAACTTCAACATGTTTCCATGTTTTAATCATAAAACATTTTTCCATTCCAACCAATGTATTTAAACAACAAAATATTTTCAAGGTTCAAGATGTAGAGAAAAACTCACCTATGATTTTATATCCTATAAATATGTTATTCTTAACAATTTATTCTAAACATAATATTGTGTTTCTAAATTTAAAACATGAATCTAAGGACCTATGGGTTATGGGCCCACAATGTAAACTATATTAGACTTAAGTGATAAAATATAGGTGTCACTTCCTTCTTTTCTTTTCTTTTTTTAAACTTGCAAAAGAAAACTCAAAAGATAAAAGGGTGAAACTAAGGTTTCAAAATGTGAATCAATTTAGAGGGTTAAATTTGCTGCCAATATAATATGTAAAAATTTAGAGGGTTAAATTTGCAATGTAAAACAAATTTTAGTATGTGAGGATTCAATGCAAAAGATAATATATAATATGTGAGTAGCTCGTGGAAATAGTAAATTGTAGAGCGATAAAGAGTTTCCAGTAGCAAATTTGTTGTAGCATAATATTAACATTTTTTTTTTTTAATCCCTATAATTTTCTTTATACGAAGTATTTAATCCTTATCGTGAAGATGGAGGAAATTTGTGTTGGTTGTAACTTGGTTAAAAAAACAAAAAAATAGTTTTGTCTTTCTAAGAAGTGAATATTTAATTACAAACTAACTCTCCCAAAATTTATAAATGCTAATTAGAAGGTGAAAGCTGGAAATAAATAAACAGTTTATTAAATCTAGTAGCAAAAATGCAATGATAAGATTCAGTTACGAATTAAAAGAAAACAAAAATTATTAAATATCCAATTTGAAATTTGATGTAAATTCGAAAACCATAAGTTACTCCAAATAAAAGTAAAATAAATTTAAATTCAAAAACATAAGTTACTCCAAATAAAAGTAAAATAAAATAGGTTTGAGTGCAATTTTATTTTATTTTCTTTTTAAATTAATTTCCCGTGAAAATTTATAACAAACTTGAATTTAAAAGAATCATTCATGAAGCAAATTGTGAATAAAGAAATTGAAAAGTAAAAAGTAAATGAGTAATTTTAGATGATGAAACAAATTGTGAATAAAGAAATTGAAAAGTTAAAAATAAATGAGTAATTTTATTATTAAAATTTTAATTTAAAAAAAGTAAATATCCTTATATTTTTTAACCTAGATATTTTAACCTTTTAAACGTAATGCATAATTGATAAATAAATCAAGAATAAATTTAAACTATTATAAAATCTAGTTTATCTATTTATTTAACTTTTGAACATAATAAATAATTGATAAAAAAAATATAAGAATCAATTTCAACTATTATAAAATCTAATCTATCTATTTAATATTATTTTTAATCTTTTGTTTTATATATATGTATATATATTTTCAAAAATAATGCAACAAAATTAATTGATGACTGGAAAGGCTCTCATACCAAATGAAACGAAACTAAATTCCAAAATTTAAAATGCAATGATTTCAATTGTTTCCATAGATTAATTCTAAAACTTTTATCCACAAATTTCAATATAATAAATAAAGCTCAAGTAAAGACTTTGAAATTAAATGCATATAATAAATTGATCAACAATTTCATCCAAATACATTCAATCATGCTGTAAATAAATTATTAATTCAAAAAAAGATTTAAAGGATTTAAAACAACTTTATTGCTCAATAATTCACCAGGAATTAATACTTATCTTTGAAATGTGCAGAAGTAAGCAGACTTTGCTACTCTACACGAGTGCTGGTTCCACTGGAACAATGCTCAACACTCATGCCACAAAACCATGCCCTGGCCAGGACCGTCTTGAGTGCACGCACTTGTACCCCAGGTTGGACACCCACTGTAGGAGTGCCCCTTCTCCGTCCTACTCACAGCCTGCTAACCTTGAAACCCTATTCCCACAATGTGCTCCACTTTATTTTTCCTCTTTTTTTCATATCTTAATAATTTAGTTTTCATGGGTTTTATATAACGCAAAGGGTAGTTCCAACCGACACACCCTTTTACAAATAATAATTACATCCCGTAAAAACTCTAATTATTATTTTATTGCATTTTCTTTCTAGAACTATTACATTAGTTCTTATATTTATTTACTTATTTACTTTTATTCTATTTTCTTTTTCTTTTCTTCCACGGGGAAAAAGTCTCATAACACTCTTGCTGGTCTTACACCTTCTTCTATTAATTTGATTTGTTCTCACCAACAGTTTGTTGATGACACTATGTTGATGGGAAGACCAATAGTGAATAAGGGAAAGACTTTGAAAAAAATATTGGACGTGTATGAGAAGGAAGCTGGGTAGATGGTTAATAGAAAGAAGAGTTCCCCTTGTTTCTTTAATACCCCTGAGCATATATAGATAAAGGTTGCTAGATTTCTTGGTTGTAGAGAGGAATCCTTTCCCTCTACTTATATTGGATTACCTATATGCCTTAAACCTCTGGAATCCTTTTGGTGTTCACTAGTTGATAGGTTTAGTAAGAAGCCAATAGGTTGGAAAGGAGCTCTTCTAAGTCGAGGAAGAAGAATTTAGCTCCTCAAAGCCTCTCTTTAGAACATTCCAGTTTATGCACTTAACCTTTTCAAAATACCTGCCAAATATGTGGAGGCCATTGAGAAGATCAAAAAAAGATTCCTTTGGTCTGGTCTGGAGGAGAAAGAGGATGCCTCTAATAGGATGGGATTTGGTTTACAGACCGAAATCCTTGGGGGGATGAGGTCTTAGAAAAATTAGAATGATTAAGAGGACTCTTCTTGCTAGCTAAGAAAGACAGGCAAGGCATGTGTTGGACCTTTCCTCCAAATGGTTGGACAAAAACCAACTTCGATGGCACTGCAAAGTGCAATCTAGGGATGGCCAGAAGTGGAGGTGTGTTAAGGGACTCAAATGGTAACCTTTTTGTGGCTATGACCATTTCCCTTGGTTCTCAAACCAATCATGTGGTGGAGGCTATAGGAGCTTTCCAAGTTTTAAATTTACCACAAAATCTAAATATAAAATATTTATGGCTTGAAGGGGACTCCAAAAACATCATTGATCGTACCTAGGTAGGAGCCCACCCTCCTGGTCTATGAAGAATTGGATTGAAGATGCTAAATCTATCTTACATAAGTTTGAAATATTTAAAATCTCCCACGTCTACAGGGAAGCTAACAGTGTGGCAGATTACTTTGCGAATGAGGGTGTTAAGCAGGGAGGTTTGAACATGTGGTAGAATCTAAAGGACTTGGGAGCTGAATCTGTCGTCTTATTAGATTATGATGTTACACATGCGAAAGAAGAAAATATCTTTAATGATGATAGGGAAAAGGTCTAAGTACATCAAAATCAAGAGATTTGACGGGGCCGTGTCAAATAAATTAGCTAGTAAGAATAACTGGCACAATTTGTGGGTTCTTTGGAATGGCTGCCTAAATTTGCAATAGGTTCTCGACACTGGTAGAGATTGTAGTGAGGTGCATGCGAGAATGGGGGGATAGGAAAAGAGTCGAGCCAAATAGCTACGAAACGCACATGAGGAATGCTAAGGTCTAGAAACAGGTTGAGTGAGGAGGTTTGGTTCCATTCCCTCAAAAAAATTCATGGGCGTGATCCTCAGGCCACTTAATACTTTGAGAAGAACTCCAGAACAATGGAGAAATTATTCTCCTTTGGAGAGAGGTGAAACTATATGAGAGAATCATAGGAGAGGTTATGGAATGTGCATTGAGGGCATGAAATTTTATCGTGATAGAAGTTTTTAAAATGAGACAGTAATCAATTTCCCTAAGAAAGAAAAGGAGAAACAGAACCTGGTGAAAGTTTCCAAGAACTATTTCAAAATCAACTCCATCAAGGCACTTTGGAGAATGGTGTTCTATATAATTATGGAGTATATTACCTTTGACAGGAAATTCACCAAAGTTTATGGTCATCATTTTGCTCTCCTTAACCACTTCCACCATAAGGTACAATTTTTTTTGCCTTATTACTTGTTCTACTCATTGAGCAATAGCCTTGAGGACCTCAAGAAAAATCCCAAGAGATACCCTATTCTTCATCCTGGTCTTATTAGGTTGATCTATGGAACTTTTCGAAGCCTATTGGTTTTTTCCAAACTGATTGCCTCTACAGCGTCTGAGGACTATGATACAGACAGTGGTGGCTCGTAGATTCATTCTAAGCCTAACTCAGAGGGAATGTTTGAAGCCCATCCTTCCACTATCCTTTATGGAAAGAAACCCCAACTCATGAAAGTTAACCCTGAGAATTACCCTAGCTGCCCAGCCCCTTTAAAGAAACCCGTTGAAGGGTTCCCCTGCCAAAAAGTTGGTTTCCTACTATGCGGATTCTCTATAGGAAAATGCTGAGAACTCTAAAGCTAGTAGGGATTGTGTTTCTACCCTTCCTTCCTCTCTTAGAGATAATGGAACTAGATTTCCCAGCTCCCCTAACCTGAGTGATTTCAACCTCATTTTACATTGGGATCAGTCTGGAGACATCCTTGCCTCTACTAGATGTGGCGTAGGTGATATTTTCAGGGTTATGAAATGGGCCTATGAAGAAATCAATGATCTTAATCTCATAAACAAGGTTCTAAATAGCAAGTTGGAGGAACTCGAGCTGAAGTTGTCAACTCTGAACAATGAAGAAGGAAAACGAAAAAAAACAATAATGGGACAAGAGATGATGACATTGAGGACAAGTGTAAGACTCTAGAAGCTGAAATTGTTATAGTAAACAACAATATGAAATTTTTTGTGGAAAAAAACCATAGAATGGCAAGGCACAATGCCATTATCATCAATGCAATGTCTGAAAAGCTTGAAAAGTCAAGACAAGGCTCGTTGGTTGTTGACGTGGAAGAGGACATGGATAAAATCAAGAATGAGGACCAAGGAATATAGAAGAGGACCCATGCCAACCTTGCGAAGAAACTGTCTCCTACTTCCCAGTTGGTCCAAATCTTAAAGAGGGGGGTTTTGGAGATGAACGACATGGAAGCTAAGACAGCGGAAATTTTAAAGTCCCAAGCTTAGTTGCTATTGGTGTTTTTTCTGGTCTTAATGTCCTTTCTACATCATCTTTGTTTTCGAGTTCCTTGATATTTTATCTCTTTTTTTAGTAAACTTTGTGGTTTCGAGTCCCTTTAAAACTTGTTTTTTCCTCTTTAAAAAACAATTTAAAAAATATTAAATATTATAAATATATATATATATATATTTTTAAGGTGAGTGCTACAAAAGGGGGTAGGTCTGATGTACAGTCAAACAGGGGTAGTCACATGCCCAATAACAAATTTAGACAACAAAATAGATATCTTTAAGTACTAGTGCACCGGATGTTGGTAAATGACTACCAGAAAGCTACCCAGCTTGATTATCCTTCTCAAACTCCCCTCGTTGAGCCATGAGCTGCTAAAGTCTATGAATCTAGAGAAAGCCTCCAAGTCTACGTTCTTGACCCCAACTTGGAAAACCTCCCACGCATTAGTCATGAAATTCACTAAAGCCTCCAGATGCACATAAAAATCCTCCACTTCCCGCTTTCAACCATCGTTGTCCTCATCCCCCACCATTGCAAGGTTAGAGTATATACGCAAAAAGCTTACCCAGCCATCCATCCTCAGTTCCAAGGTTCCACTAGCAATAGCTTGGGAATTAATGATCACCACAAACCCATTAAGCCACTCAACCACTCATTCCCGAGACTCAGTTGCATCTACCAGGGCATCGACCACAATTTCATAAATCTTACCATCGCACTAGTGTTAGTCCATATTCAACGACATGGAAGTTGAGACAATGGAAATTTTAAAGTCCCAAGCTTAGTTGTTGCTGGTGTTTTTTCTGCTCTTTTTGGGGTCTTTTTTGTGGCCTTTGTTGGCCTTTTTTTCGGTGGTTGTTGCTTTGTAATATTAATTTCCTTTCTACAAAATATTTGTTTTCGAGTTCTTTGATATTTTATCTCTTTTTTTAGTAAACTTTGTGGTTTCGGGTCCCTTTAAAACTTGTTTTTTCCTTTTTAAAAAATAAATAAAAAATATTAAATATTATAAATATATATATAGATATTATAGGTGAGTGCTACCAAAGGGGGTAGTTACATGCCCAATAACAAGCTTAGACAATAAAATAGATATCCTTAAGTACTAGTGCACCAAATGTTGGTAAATGACTACCAAAAATCTACCCAGCTTGATTATCCTTCTCAAACTCCCTTCACTAAGCCATGAGCTACTAAAGTCCATGAATCTAGAGAAAGCCTCCAAGTCTGTGTTCTTGACCCCAACTCGAAAAACCTCCCACGCATTAGTTGTGAAATTCAATAAAGCTTCCCGATGCACATAAAAATCCTCCACTTCCTGCTTTCCACGATCGTCGTCCTCATCCCCCACCATTGCAAGGTTAGAGTATATACGCAGAAAACTTACCCAACCATCCATCCTCAGTTCCAAGGTTGCACTAGCAACAACTTGGGAATTAACCATCACCATAAACCAATTAAGCCACTCAACCACTCGTTCTCGAGACTCAGTCACATCTAATAGGGAACCGACCACTATTTCATAAATCTTACCATCGCACCAGTGTCAGTCCATACTCAAAACTGATGAGACCAAATCTACAATCGCATTAGGTACCACCAGATTATGTGTAGTGGAAAGTCTCCTACATTGCTTGGACAAGGATTCCTTGGTGCACGAGAAAGACAAGCCGAAATGAAACACCATTTTGGAACAGTAACCAGCTCCCCAATTCTTCCAAAACCTAAATAACTGGTTCAGGTCAACTTGCATTAAATAGCCACAACTGCAACACCAAAGATCAATGAACGCGTAATACCCAATAAACAAACCTTGCCCTAAATCTTGACTAAATCTATCCTAACAAGCTTGGAAGCATAGTTGTGCCCTTGTCACCTATTTCATTATGCCTTGGGAGGAGCGAAAGAGGTAGCTCAATGTCTAATAATATCTTCTGAAATTATCTCTTGCAGACTCAGCCAATGTACTAGTGCTAAACCTGTGACAAATTTTTGTTTCTGAATCAAACCCCAATTTTCCAAAATGTTTGTAACCTTATTTGCTTCTCTATATACATGCGACATAGAATACTCTGCAAGCTTCCCTAATAATTATTTAATTGGTGCTATCCAATCATTGACTGACTAATTTTGGCATCTCCCTAAAGTTATTTCCTAGACACAAAGCATTGAGAACCCCTCTATTTCTACTGAATCTATGCCATTTTGCATGCATAACTACAAACTGAGCCATAGAGCCTCCATTTTAGCAATGTTATTAATGCACACACCTAGATTCTTCGGTGTCACCCATACACAACCACCATTTCTATCCCTAATTATAGAACCAACCCCAAAAATTTTGAGGTTTCCTGTTGCAATCCCATTAAAGTTTAGTTTCCATTTTAACCTAACTAAGTGTGTCCAATAAATCTCTTTCCTAATAACCTTCGATGTAGGTGATGATGTGGGCTTTAGGATTCTGATCCCACTCCATGCCTTTTTGATTTCTTCATCCCACCTCGAGAATTTCCATTTGGGGCCAACATTAATTCTATTATTGTTGTCTCAATAGTGGCTCCTTGAATTTTGGAAATGAGTTGCTCTTGGTTTAAATATTTCTCCTTGAAGATGCATATATTCCTCTCCTTCCATATATTCCAGACAACGAAGGATGGTTCCAAAATCCAAATCCCTTTCCAGAAACCATTCTTATTCATAATCATCTAGCTGGATAGGAAGTCCTAGAGTTTGCAAGGCCTTGGGCCTATTAGGGTAAACACACTTTGTAGCCAATCCCAACATGGTGCAACCATGGGGCAAGATAGAAGCAAATGATCTACACTTTCTTCCACCTATTTTCAAAGGTTGCACCTTGTTGGGCCATCAAATCCCAACCTCTTCAGGCTCTTGTCAGTTAGGCAATGCTTATGTAGTGTTTTCCACAAAAATGCCCTCGCCTTGGGTAGAACTTCCTTTTTCCAACAAAGTCTCGCCATCCAAGACTTATCCTTTATTTTCTTTAACTGCAAAGGATATCCAAGCTTGGTCGAGTAATCCCAAAAGAAGCTCCGTATCGAATTATAGAATCCTCCCTATCAACTAGCAAACACCTTCAATCTAGAGTTGACTAAAATGCGAGGAATCAGGAATAGATCCAATCTCTCCACAATGGCAGTGAAATCTTTGCATCTATCTATCCACTTGAAGATTCCATTTCCTGTGGCATAATCGAACAAACTGCTTTCTGCCACAAATGTTCTCAAATACAAGATAAGCTGTGAAACGTTTCTAATCCCACAAATTTTCTCTAATAGTTCTAAAATGACATTGAAATCAGCCCCCATTACCAACTCATCCTTAGGAAAGGCATGAATGAATTCCAAGACTGAGTTCCAAAGAAGAGCCTTATCCACCATTTTTATCGGACCATAAATATTGATGATTGTGAAGTGGCAATTTAAACCTAGATCATAGACCTTTTCCGCCATCCAATTCACAGAGGATAATAATATTTCCAAAGATACCTCTGCCTCCTTTGACAAGATACCTAATCCACCTAAAGAACCTAAAGAGTCTTAAAAAAAACTTGCCCATGAATGACAGTATTTCAAAAATTTTGAACTCTCATCCCCTGAAAAACTTTGTTTCTTGTAACAAAATAATACTACTGGTACTCTTTTGTAATTGATTCCTTACTAGGTGTCATTTGTCAGGGGCCTTTAGGCCCCTTACATTCGAAGCTGTGATCTTCATTGTTTCCCAAGGGAGGCATTTCCTCCCTTGGTACTCAAAAACTTAGTTTACTGCTGGTACATTTCTTAGCCACGGCTGAGTCCTCCTGCAACTATTTAGAGGATTTCCTACCTCAAGAATTTCTAGAAGTGTCAATTTTTCCCAATCCCAAGTGATTGATTGTTGATTGAGAAATACACTTGCCTTCAATTATGTCAAGCTCATCTTCAATATCTGTATTTGAGTCTAGGTCCTCACTTGCCCTAGATGTGACATTTTCCCCGCACCACCCAACATCTTTTGCCCTTCCTTCTGAGGATATCGTAGCGGCAATTTAACCACCCCATCCATGTTGTTAGGTGTTGCCACTGGGGTATGTACCATTTCTGCCAAGTCCTTTCTTTGAGTTTCATTTGCACCTACTTGAGACAACCTTTCCTTGAATACTTCCAGCTTAGGTTGAGTGGTAAGAGGAGAATTATTCTCTAGAGGCTGCTTATTTTGACTCATTTCAATACCTACATTGTAGTCCATAGTACTGTGATTTCGCAAGCCACACTCAATACATAATTTCCTTGGTGCTTCAACCTCAATATCCTGCGACCATCGCTCCCCATTCACAGAAAAAATAGATACTAGGAGGAATGGAATCAATTGCCACAATGTTGAGTCTGGCATATTTATATAGATCACCATCCAGGATGTTCATGTAAATCTCTATTAGGGTTCCCAGATATCGACCGATTTTCTCTAAGCAATCTCCCGTCCAGTATTCCACTGGAAGATTATAAAGTTTGACCCAGACCAATTTATAATAAGGTTGTAGTTTGACTGGGTCAAAATTATTGTTCTAAGGCTGCATATACAGGGGTTCTCCATCCATAAACCAAATATCTCCATCTGTTATCCTCTGCTTTTTTTTCTCATCCACAAACACCACTAGGAAAAACCCTTTCAGCATAAATCTTATCAACACCTCCATTCTCCAATTTTCTCGGAGCCATGTTTTAATTGATGCATGATCCGGTGTACAACCAATAAGGCAAGAAAAAAAAGAAAATTCCCTAAGTATCGCAACATCTTCCTTTATTTCCTCAGAGACATCAATCTCCATTACTATTTCTTTAGTCTTTAGATAATTATTTTCCTTCACTTCCATTTGTCGGTCCTCCATAGTTCCCTGTCCTGACCATCCTCCTCTCACTCTTTGTCAGCCCTTCGGTTTACTTCGTTCCTTTGTTTCCATCTACTCATTTCAGCTTCTAGTCAACTTTTTCCCAAAAGGGTGTGTTTTCCTCGACCATGGTTCCTGCCTTTCCCTAGGGTTTCAAGAGTGTCATGTTGTTTCCTTATTGGTCTACCTCCCTTTTCCAATAGGGTGGTCTACATTCAATGGACGGGATGGCACTTGTCCTCCCATTTCCCACCAAAAAAATACCCATTGCGAAGTTTGATCCTGCTCCTTTGTGTTGTCCTTAATTGGTTCGTCTCCCCAACGTGCTCTTCCAAAATTTTCCAATTCACCCTCCTTTGCCTATGTGCTAACCAACGACCTCACTCAGCTCTGCTCCTTTGCCTCTATACTAACTATCAACCTCGCTCTTCTCTTCTCCATTTTTTTCATTTAATGATAATTATCAATTATTATTTCATATTTCAATAATATTATAAATAAATTTTAATTTTATCTTAAATAGAAAATTAAAAAATATTCAATAATATAAATAAATATAAATTTATATGAATAACTGTAAATTTATATTAAAGAAAAAATTTTAATATATGAATATTATATTAAATATTATAAATAAATATAAATTTATATTAAAATATAAATTTCAATTATTCAAAATAGATATACCAACCAACTGTAATAAATACATACTCCAAAATGCATAGTAAGTGAGGGAATCCCACCAAAATCACTACCCTAATATATATTTATGTTTGAAGTAAATAAATTTCTATTTTAAGAAAATTATACTATATATTTCTTATCTACTTTTCTATTTACTTTTTTATATGTAACATTAATTCTATCTTAAATATCAAATTAAGTATAAGTTTTTAAAAATTAATATTAAATATTTTGAAATAAATATATTTAAAATACCTATTCCAACCATTTCTTTATTTCAGTAGTATATGACATTAATTATTCTCAATTACACCACACCTCTGGGCATCGCATCGAGACACTCAATTATTCACAATAGAAATACCAATCATTTGTCATAAATACATACTCTAGTATGAATAGTAATTGAGGGAATCCCACCAAAATCACTACCCTAATATATGTTTATGTTTGTAGTAAATAAAGTTCTCTTTTAAGAAAATTTTATTATATATTTCTTATCTACTTTTCTATTTACATGTTTATGTGTAACATTTATTTTATTTTAAATATAAAATTACGTATAATTTTTTAAAAACGAATATTAAATATTTTTAAATAAATATATTTAAAATACCTATTGCAACCTTCCGTTATTTTAGTCATATATGAATAAATACAAATTTATATAAATAAGTATAAATTTACTTGTTTATGTGTAACATTAATTTTATTTTAAATGTCAAATTAAGTATAATTTATTTTAAAGTAATAATAATTATTTTTAAATAACTATATTTAAAATACATACTCCAACCTTTGCATTATTTCAGTCATATATAAATAAATACAAATTTATATAAGTAAGTATAAATCTACTTCTTTATGTGTAACATTAATTCTATCTTAAATATCAAATACCTATTCCAACCTTTGCTTTAAATAAATATAAATAAGTACAAATTTACTTGCTTATGTGTAGCATTAAGTTTCTCTTCAATATAAAATACCTATTCCAACCTTTGCTTTAAATAAATATAAATAAATATAAATTTACTTATTTATGTGTAACATTAGTTTTACAAATACCTATTCCAACCTTTTCTTTAAATAGATATAAATAAGGAAAAATTTACTTGTTTATATGTAAGATTAATTTTATCTTAAATGTCAAATGCCTATTTCAACCTTTTCTTTAAATAAATAAAAATAAGGATAAATTTACTTGTTTATGTGTGACATTAATTTTATCTTAAATATAAAATAACTATTCCAAACTTTGCTTTAAATAAATATAAATAAGTATAAATTTACATCTTTATGTGTAACATTAATTTTATCCTAAATATCAAATACCTATTCCAACCTTTGTTTTAAAGAAATATAAATAAGTATAAATTTACATGTTTATGTGTAACATTAATTTTATCTTAAATATCAAATACCTATTCCAACCTTTTCTTTAAAGAAATATAAATAAGTATAAATTTGCTTGTTTATTTGTAACATTAATTTTATCTTAAATATCAAATACCTATTCCAACCTTTTCTTTAAATAAATATAAATAAGTATAAATTTACTTGATTATGTGTAACATTAATTTTATCTTAAATATCAAATAACTATTCCTACCTTTGATTTAAATAAATATAAATATGTATAAATTTACTTGTTTACATGTAACATTAATTTTATCTAAAATATCAAATACCTATTCCAACCTTTATTTTAAATAAATATAAATAAGCAAAAAATTACTTGCTTGTGTGTAACATTAATTTTATCGTAAATTTCAAATGCCTATTCCAACCTTTATTTTAAATAAATACAAATAACTATAAATTTACTTGTTTATGTGTAACATTAATTTTATCTTAAATGTGAAATACTCATTCCAACCTTTGCTTTAAATAAATATAAATAGGTATAAATTTACTTGTTTATGTGTAACATTAATTTTATCTTAAATGTGAAATACCTATTCCAACCGTTGCTTTAAATAAATATAAATAAGTATAAATTTACTTGGTTATGTGTCACATTAATTTTATCTTAAATATCAAATACCTATTCCAAGATTTTCTTTAAATAAGTATAAATAAGTTTAAATTTAATTGTTTATGTGTAAAATTAATTTTATCTTAAATATCAAATACCTATTCTAACCTTTGTTTTAAAAAATATAAATAAGGATAAATTTACTTGCTTATGTGTAACATTAGCAATGGAAGCTACAATTTCACCAAATATTTCTCTCAACCCATGGCCACTAGAATGACATTGTACATATCTAACTATCCATGTATTGCAAATTAATTCTTACAAACCCATTTGTAACAAATAGAATTTCTTCACCTCAAGTAATTTGAGGGGATCCCACCAAAATCACTACCCTAATATTCATTTATGTTTGTAGTAAATAAATTTCTCTTTTAAGAAAGTTCTATTATATATTTCTTATCTACTTTTCTATTTACTTGTTTATGTGTAACATTAAGATTTTAACTATATATTAAAATTTAATATTTATATAAATAAATATAGTAACATTTCAAATATATTAATATCTTTTAATATATAGAAATTATAAATAATTTAAATATATCATAAAATTTGAAACATTTTATTAAATTTATTATTAAACTAATAAATTTTATCTTAATATTTTAAAAAAAATTAATATTAAATATTTTTAAATAAATATATTTAAAACACCTATATCATCATGATTACTTTAATAAAGCAAATTCAATTTATTTATATAATACAATAATTACAATTAAATTGCTTTTAATATTCTCTCTCCTTTTCATGGTGAATAACGTATTAATGTGGATTTATTGAAATATTTTCCCGCCTTTACTTTATTTCAGCCGTATATCACAAGTCTCACGATCCAAATTATAAATAATACGTTGGCCCAAGTTTGAAATCTGCCCAGCTCTCCCCGCATACCATTCGTACTGAAAATTTCTTCTACGAATTGCAGTGTGCTGTGTCTCTGTGTAATCTCCTTTTAATCTGCCTGTTCTCTATGGCCGAATCTGCACCCCCAATGGAAAGAATGGAAAACAATGGCCTTGTCATAGAAGAGAAGCAATCTGCACCTGGAGAGGAAGAGACGCTCCGCATGCCTGCGTCTGCCGAGGTTGTGAAAGGAAGCGCGGTTGTGAATGTGCAAGCGCTTTCTCCTAATCTGTTCTGGGTGATGCGTATTGTCCGCGACAAGCAAGATTACGGCGTCGTTGAAAAGGTTCAGCTTCCACAAAATGAAATTCTGAGCCTCTGTAATAAGCTTGTGCCCTCTTCTGCCTCGGCTAGCTTTGGGGAGCCCCCGCGAGTTCATATCAATTTCAGCTCGCTAAATCAACAGTCGGGTTCATATCAGCCGGCGGTCGGGTTCTATGGAGATAAGAGAATGATCATACACACTTTCCGCAAGGAAAGTCTTGTGGATGATTCCGTTCTTACTAAGATGGAAGAAAGACTGTTGGAACCGGGACTCTACGTCAGTCTTACTGATAAGGTGAGTTACGCAGTAGTTTTTTACTGGCATGAAGATGAGCAATTGACGCAGGCTTCTAGAAAAGACGTGTCTTGCAATTTTATCAGATACCTGGTTGAGCTATGTGATAGCGTATATGTTTGTATGGAAGGTAGCGATCCCTTTGAAGCTCTAGAGGTCTTGCCAGGTTATAATGTAAGAATTGACGAAGGAGCGCATAGTAAGAAGTCTTCATTAGAGCCGAGTGCAAATGTTCAAATTGCCAATAATTATAATGGAACAGCAGTGTTCTGCGAAGGGTATCACCACTGTTGCTTCCTGACAACAGAGAAAAGAGCTCCATGGAAGTTAAGAAAAACAGTAGAGGTGTCAGCGAAAGCTTCTTGGTCTGGCAAAACAGAGTATGAGTTAATTGTAGAGGAATTGAAGAAGAAGATGTCACCGTTAAAGGACGACAACTGTGTCACCGTTACATATGAGCATCAGACAGGTTCATCCTGTCCCGGGCGGAGTTCTCAATCTGAACAAGTGGACGTGAAGGCGAAGGTGACAATTGAGGAGGAACATCCGTTCAACATTGTTTATAAAGCATGTGAGTTGACTCCAATGAAAAAAGACATATCTGAACGTCATAGAAACCCGGGGCGTCCAATTGCCCTAAAACGTGGAGAATCAGTAGAGTTAGCATGCATTAATCCTCAGAATGAAAGATTATATAAAGTTGTCGTCCTCAAGTCCAGAGAGCTGATTGTTTTTGTTCACAGATTCACAGATTCCTCTTTGTATGTGTACCGTTGTCCCAAGACTGGTGTCAACATAAATAACACGGACCATCCTATTCATGTATTTAGGAGGGGATTTGATTTGTTGGCTGTAGACGAAGCTACCAGATCTATCGCTCTCTATGAAAAAGAGACATCAAAGATTGCATTTTATAAGTTTGATGAGTCTTTTAGGAAGGTCTACTGGAGTGGAGTTGAGGTCAATCTGGAATCATTTAATGGTAGCAAGATCATTGTATGGATGCATTTCATTCCAGGGAAAATGGAGCTGCTCTTGGTTGATGATGCCAAACGAGCAAGAGTGGCCGAAATCCGTGAGAAGCCGATGATGAAGGCAAAGCATATTTCTCTTCACCCGCAGAAGCACCCTTTGAGAGCATGCGTTTCTGTTGACGGCGATTTCTTCCTCGTCTTCAGGCAGTTGCAACGTCAGAGTGAGGATAAAAATGGTGCCGGTACAAGCCGTGTAAGTCCTGAAAACGTACTTGATGTTTATCTTTTGGGTGATAGTATGAGCTGCTTGAAGACAATCCCTTTGAATTCAGGAGAATTCAGTATAACCGATTTCGAACAATTTGGGGCGAAATTCACAAAGTTCGGAGCGCAAAGTCAGCTTTTGCTATATAGTCCAGTAGATGCTCCTGGTATTATCCTTTCCCATGTTCTGAAATGTTGTTTAGCTAAGGAAGTTAAGCAGTTGCAAGTAGATCAGACTAAAGCTCCTGAAGATGAAACAGAAATTGCTTTGTCCAACCCGTATTTGGGTTACATATATCACATTTTTGACAAGTTTGCAGCAACACCTAAGTTGTTTCCCAAAGATCAGGAGCGTATTATAACATTCAATGTGGTACTGGAAAGTAGCAGATCAGATCGCTCCAACAGTGAGGCATGTCTAGAGTATTTAAATGCACTTATTAGACAGCTTGAGGAGGGAAAAGGCAAAGATTTTTCAAGAATGAAGATTCAATTTAAAGTGAAGGATGTAGAGAATTGCCCAATTTCAGCCGCAGCACAGAAGCGGATAGAGGTGAAAATGGGAACATGGGTTCGCAAGCTTGTTTGCCTCGTTCCCATCCAAATAGCTCGTGCTGAAAACAATGCAATGGTAGTTCTCAAGGATGGACTTCAATTATCCCGTGATGTTAGTTACGTGGACAGCGTATCGCTTTCTAACTCTATAAGCTTTGGGTTCTATGACGCTGTTCTCAGCGGTTGCGAGAACAAGGTAAAGTCGCATATCTTCCATTAACTTCCTCGAAAATAGCCAGAAAAATCATAATATTGAATCATCTGTCCCAAAGTCTGCAATCATTACCAAATTAGAAAGTACAGAATGGTATTATTGAATGAAGCTGCATTATGGCATAGCTAAAAACTGCTCATAGAAGAAACGCGCACTGGGGTGGCTATATGCTATGCATTCGGGAAAAGCATGGTTTTGAGGAGAGGCGGCGGGGCGTAACATATGCCGTTTTAGCGACAACGTTTGGCGGCGTCGCATTGTTCGGCCAGGGGTGAACGGAAACACAGGCGCGGAAAAGCGGGACGAGTCGTTGGTGCGTCACCAATGACTAGAAGAAGGGCCTCAAATTTGTATGAAATATAAAACATGAATATAAGTACTTTTAAGATTTTGAAAGAAATTATATTGAAATATTATTTAGGCTTTTATAAAAGTTTTCAATATATATAATTTTATTTTTTTCCAGGAGTTTTCATCTTTTAATTTTTTTTTTATAAGAAATTTTTTATTAAATAGTTAACACATTATTAATAAAATATAAATATATAATTATAATGTATAATAATTTTTAATATTCTTCTTTTCTCTTTGCAATAGGGATATTGAAAATTTAATTAGAAAATAATCTAAACAATTGCATGTTGGTTGTCATGATGATTACACACATTTGTTCTCCACCCTCCACTTTAACCCAACAAATTTTAAGCTCTAAATATATTATAATAACTTTCAAAAAACATATAATACTTCATCTTTAATTTAAATTGGTTTAATTGAAAATACATTGTTAAAATGAGATACACAAAGGAAACCTACAATAATACACACAAAAAAAAGAGATATATCTAGATTTGAACATATGACTTCTGTAACTATAGAGATCTTCAATCATTTAATAATCAATTCATCTACCACACCACTTAATTGCAATGTAAATGACAAAACGTAAAGATAAACTAAATTTAAATTACTTCAATAGTTGAAGAAAAAGAAAATGCACCTAATAGTGCATAAATAATAGCAATCAATAGAATAGTGTATAGTAGGTATATTTTGCAACACCATTTTAAATACGCTTCAACAACTTTGACACTTATTTCAACCATGTTCCAATACGTCCAAGTAGGTTTAATTGCCTTCAATTATTGACAATACAAAAGAGCAAAACAACCATGAACTTCAATGTTAAACCAACAATATTGAGCACCGATACAAACTTCTCAATAGATTTAATTGTTTAAGGACATATGCAAACAATTTTTCATTCCGTATTCTAATACTATTGTTAATGTCTAATGTATTGTTTACATCCAACTAATGTGAACATATCCTACCTAACTATTAGATATAATTTGTCTTATAAAAACATTAAAAAAATATATTTCAAAACAAATTATTTAACTATACATTAATAATAAAAAATTCTATTTATCAACAAATAATACCATTAAAGAAGAGCATTTTAAGTATATGAACGTCTAACTTGATACTACTATAGAAATCAAGATTAAACACTTACAAAATATTTGACTGTTAGAGCCCTGCATATTACTACTAAAACATAAATGTACTTTAACTAAAAACTTTGTACTATTGTATTTCTCACAACCAACTCCTTTTTCTTACTGTAAACCTTCATTCGATATTACAGGGTTTTCACTTAGATATGGTCACAGAATTCGCTTTCAGCCGGTTCAAGAGTGTGATCAATTTACTCAAGCAGGACAAAAAGTTATTTAAAGGTCTATTCTACATTGCCATCAAGGATGTGGACAAATCTCATGTATGTGATCTTGTTAAAGAATTCAATGAGAAGATTTCTCAAATACGCATCAAATCGCCAGAGAATTTTATTTCAAAAATGTATGATGGCAAGGTCCAGATTGCTGCTATGGCTCCTTACAATAGTTCTGAGTATTATAAAGAAAGCTTGAGTGAGCTAGCGAAAACAGTGGCAAACAGAATCGATGTTTGCTATGATAATGGATTCAGTTTTTTGAGGGATCTGAAGCTTATTACAGTTCAAGTTGCATCCAAAGACTGGGCTTCTATTGACAGCAAGCGATTTGCTGTAACAGTTGGTATTCTGAAGAGAAATCTTATGTCTGCGGTCCAAATGGGATGTCTTTCTGTGCCAAATAAGAATTAAGAATTTCGGGTGTTAGTTAATTTCGACACACAGGAA
>VDFB02203453.1:0-19086 GCA_007258455.2 Sequoia sempervirens
CAACCAAGGAACAGATTCTTGTGACTGTAATTATGTGATCCATAACTCTATTGGTCATGTGGCATAATTGTGCTATAACAAATACAGGATGCATTCATGTGTGATCCAAGTTTAATGTGGCTATGTTGTGATAGAAATGGAGGAACTCATATAATGTAGTTAATTCAGGTTGTATAATGTAGGTGTCAATCATCATTGGGTGCATTCAGGTTGTTTCAAGTTTAACATGTTAGGATGTAATTATAGCATGATCAAAAAGTGATTACCTCTTGCTGCAATAAAGAGCCTATAACTCTGGTTGATATGCAGAGTGGTTGTGTTATATCAATTATGTAGTGCATTCAAGCACAACACGTGTTTAATGGGCTATTCTAGAGAGTGATCAAGATTTTCTAAACCTTATGAATGTTACTTGACATATATTTGCATAATCTCAAATTCCTTCCGTAGGTTTCTTTGAAGTACCAATGTATCTTATATAGGGTTTAGAATGATTTCTTTTAATTAAAAAAATAAATAAATGATGTATTTCCCCTTAATTAGATAATGTGGAGATCTCCTAAATCTACCCCAGCACACTATCCTCTTTGGCACTGTATTCATTACTCCAGCTACTAGGGTTTTACATGTGACATCTTTAATATCTTCATGATCGTGGCTTTTAAATAGATCTCAGTCTTTGCTTTAATCCTTTTCATGGTAACCTTTGAGTTCCATAATCCACCTTCAATGTCTTCTAAGAACGCTGTCTTAAGCTAGACTGCATAGTATGCATATAAAGCAAGTCCTTCATACCTGCCATTTTTCCAAACCACCACTCACTTCCTTGCTTAAAATGTTGCCTCCATAAGCACAATAATAGCATGTTTTTAAAAAATGGCTGCCGCTGATTGGACCATTAAGGCCACCCACTTTCATCATCAAGATATAATGAGATTTTGTCTTCAAACTCAAGGAATTATGCAAGATAAGATTGTGAATTGTTTGTTGTGTATGATTTGATTTCCTTGCACATTTATTGCTTTGCTAACTTCCTTTAAGATTGGGTGTTGCACCCTTAGCTAATCTCAAAACAGCTCACTCACTATCACTTGAAGACATTCCTTTCTCATGAGCATCCTTCTATAAAATCAAACCATGCCCCATGACCGCCTACTACTACGTGGAACCCATTGTTTCACCTTATTGTAGATCTTAAGATCCTTCAACCTTATTGACACTACTTCACAGTCCATAAGGTATTATTCACTATTCTCCCATCTTTGATGAGTCTCAAAACACTGCTCAAACATGCAATCCACTACCTCCATTATATATTAATGGCTAAGAAGAAACATTGAACCTATGATTACCACTGTTACTTCATTTGGACAGTCATTCCCTGATTGCATTTTCCTTGTCTAACACTACCAAAAGAATTTGAAAACCCCTTAAGGTCAGCAAGGGAGTAAGGAAACTCACTATTAAAATCTCCACTTTACTATGCAAGGTTTGAGCTTTATTATCTTGTCAATCGCCACTTTTGAATGCTTCATTCCAAGTGATTGTCATTCTTCTACCAGATTGTATTATAAATGTCACTGTTATAGTGTTTTTGTTATTGGCTACAAGCTTTAGATTGCAATATTTTTTTATTAGCTACAATGTCTCAATCTTTCTGGTATTGAAACCTCACTAATCTGTTAGAGTTATTGTTTATGTTTCTATGGAGGCCTAGGGTTTGTACCCTAATCATGCTCTTACCAATACTTTTGTTGTTTTTTATTAGGGCTCTCTTAATGTTCAGGGCCCTAGGGATAAGCTCGTCATAAGAAGTGGCACATTGCATCTTTAACTAAAAGGATAAATTTGTATTGACATTAGCAATGATGATTCTAACTTGTTGCTCATTAGGAATGGGTCACTTGCTCTTACTAGCTCACTACCTCCATTGTTGTAGGAAGTTTGTGATCAAGTTCAATATTCTAATTTTAGGAGTCTTAATGGTTGGAAATCATAGTAAAATCAGAATTTAATAAGTTTTGGAATTAGCATTTTAAAGTGTTTTTTGGGGTCATTAGCTTCAGACTATCTTCTCTTTTACAGGGGTGGTCACATGCCAAATTTTTTTAGTGTAAAATATCAAAATTATTATATTATGTTACCTGTCTATGAATAAAAATTATTGGAGTGTCAGTTTGATATTTTTTGATAGATTGTGGGCTAGATTGAAAAGAAAGGGTGATGGGAAATGTTATTGTCTTTGCAATAATTGCAAGGGCTTAAAGACGAGACGACTTTTAATCACAACAGCTAAGAAACATTATAGGCAGCATGGTCACATTGAAGGGGGGCATGATTATCGTCCATTGGTAAGTTGTTCATTATATGTGTTTATATTGATTGAATTTGTAAATGTTTATATCGTTTTAACATTATATATATATATATAATCACTTGATAATGATCATGGTTTATTTGTGTTTATCATTATTATAAAGGTGGGGCGTCCTAGGGCAATTGATATGGATTATCACGGCCTGGAGAATGTGGTTTTGCAAGCGGATGAACATGGAGCTGTGAATATTGAAGATGAAGTTACTGATCCTATAGAAGAGGATGATCATATGCTAGAAAAAATAGTTGAAGATGATGGTATGAATACATTGATCCATGACACATTTAGTGGCAGAGTTGATCATGATGATCAAGATGACTTTGATGATGTTCATGATTTACCTATACTTGAGAAGGCATACGAGCCCCTTTACAAAGCCTCCAAAACAACTCTTCTCTCTATTCTATTGTTGTTGTTGAACTTGAAGGTTATGAATGGTTTATCAAACATAGCAATCTCATGGATGTTAAGGTATGCCATATATGTCATCCTTTTTCATCTATTTTAATTGTTGTTAGTTCATCACTAGTAAATAAAGGATGAAATATGTACCATTAATATTCTTTATATGAACACATTATTTTTTGTTGTAGATTGATTGGTGAATTTTTGTTACCACCATCAAATATTTTACCTCGCTCATACTGAGATTTATGTGCCATTATGAAAGATATTAGAATGGAGTATCAAGCAATAGATGTATGTCCCAATGATCATATTATATATCATAAAAAATAGGAATTTGGCAAATGCATCGCCTAAAAATGTCATATATCGAGATATCGAATGCATCGGCCTAACAAAAAAGGTGCCTTCAAGGTTCTTCTTTCATTATATTCCCATTATTCCATGTATGCAACGATTATTTAGGTGCGAAAGCTTAGCATAATTGATGGATTACCATGCACGGAATAGAAGTGGAGATGACATTCTTCGAATTCCTGCAGATGGTTCTGCATTTACGAACATGGAGGAAAAATGGCCACACTTTAAAGAAGAACCCCGTAATCTCGCCATTGGGAGCTTTACCTGCGTCAATCCATTTGAGAGCTAAGATCTATTTTACTCAATGTGTTAGGGTTAGAGATGGCAGATCTAACAATTAAATGCAGATTTTATATAAACAAAAACAGAGAAACTAAAACATTCACAGAATAAATTATAACACAGAGATTTAACGTGGTTCACCCAATTCTGGGCTACATCCACCAAACCGCAGCCATCCAATACTTTTATTATCCAGTGAAAAACCCTATTACAATCTTGCTAATAATCGCGTTTTTCATCATACAGTAATACCCATCCAAACCCCTTTTTACCAAGCTTAGAAGCTTCCAGATTTTCGGGTTTCTACAAAATCAGATTTTTCCTTTTTCATTGATTTTTCTCCCTTTTCTAGTGATCACGAAAAAGTAGGAGGAATGCCGCAATGCCGCTCAACCGTCACGGGCTCCAGCTCCGGCCCCGACCCCAACAAGGATCTGGCTAGGGTGTACGCATACCAAGGGCTATACAAGATAAAGCATGATCACGCCACATACCAACACACAATGTGGCATGTTTTTGTTATCAACAATAACACTCCTTCATGGATGTCAATAAAGAGGGAGCACATAATGTTATCAATGATTGTTCCAGGTATTTGTTTACATCAATTTTCTTTAACGTAGTAGCATCTCATTTGTCTTATTTGTTGTATAATGACTTATATTTTTTTCATTCAATAGTCATGTACATTAATTTATATATATTGCAGTAAAATGGTTATAATAATTATGTAATGTTTATGTTCATTCAACTAGGTAAGTACCAAGTTAAAGATATGAATGTATATATCAAGCCTTATATTGACAAGTTACTAAAGTTATGGAATGGTATCACTATGTATGACGTCTCTAGACCAATAGGACAAAGACAATTTCAATTCCATGCAATGCTTGTATGGACAATTCATGATGCCCCAGGGCTAACACATTTTTGTGGTATGTTATAACGTTCGACTGCACTTTAACAATATTTAATTTGATTAAGTAGATATCATGAATGTTTTTTAAATAATCTATTCATTATATATAATTATAAAAATTGACATATTTAATCCAATTATATATCATCTTGCAGGTCTTCAAACAAAGGGAAAATTTGCATGTCCAATTTTTGGTCCAAAGATGAAATCTCGTCATTCAACAAGTTTAGGAAAGTAGGTGTTTGATGAGTATAGGCACTTCCTCCATAGAAATCATAAGTATCGAACTATTGAAAAACATTTTTTCAATGGGAAAGAGGAGACTACATCAAACCATGAAGAATGTCACCTCACCTATGGAAGTTGGAATATAATAGAATTAATCATCAAGGTTATACATCAGATCAAATTGTTTATCTATCATATATGATATGTTTTGAATTTATATTTTTATATTGTGTTGTGTTTACTCATGTTGTAATTGTCAATGATTGTCGCTGTTAATTTGTTTAACTTATGCTTATCAAGGTCGTCAAGCCATCAATGGTCGGCTTCCACAGGGACTGAAAAGTTATCCCAGACAATTTAGTAGGTTGTCCTACTATGAGCAAGCTCAAATTATGCATTTGTTTGATACAATGCATGTCGTGAAAGAAATATAAATAAAATGTTATGGAAAATATTGGATGGAAGGCATGACAAAGAAAAAAAAAATTATCAAAATTCCAGGAAGTGACATTCATGAAGCCACTATGCACAAAAAAAATTTCATCTCAATTAAATAGTGATGGAGACCAAATTAATAAGTGCACCCCTTCCTTGGTTATTAATAGAGCAGCAAAGCAACGCTATAAAAAGAATCTTACAAAAAATTGATTTCCCACGTGATTTTGTCACAACGTAGTTCAATATAATAACAAAGAAAGCAGGAATTTGGGTCAGGGATGAAAATGCATGATTGGCATACCTTCATTAAGGTAATTATTTTGGTATATTATATACACTTGTATAATGTATGTACTTTTCAGTGTATTGTGTTTACTATTTTTGGAAAAATAATGAAAAGATCATTTTATAATTGTTGCAGTACGTTCTACCTCTATCTCTCCCAGACAACTTTGACAACAATGTCAAGCAAGTTATATATGATCTTGGAAAATACATGAGGTGGGCAGCCGCAGATTTGTTCAATTCGGCCAGATACATCTTATAATTTCTATTTGTTTTACTTGTTATGTAATATAATCAGATATTTTGTTAAATCTCGCTAATATTTTCTCCTTTGAATCAATTTCAGATGGCTAATACCCAAAGAAATCCATAAAGAAGATATAAATTATTGGAAGAGAAAAATTCCTCGTCTAATGTGTGAAATGCAAAAGTGTCTACCTTCAACATTTTTCAATGCACAAGAACACTACCTCATACACCAAGTTGAGGAGACTGAATTGTGTGGATCTCTGTACACACAAGGTCAATGTGGATGGTTAAGAGGCACTTGAAATTTTTGAAGGCTTTGGTTAGACAAAGAGCACATCCTGAGGGTTCTATGGTGGAGGGATATATGGTATACTAGACCATGGTGTACATTAGTGAATATTTTCCTAAGTTGCATTAAAGATCCATGCAGATCACATTTGGGATCCCAACCCATTAACAAATTCAAAGTACCTGTTGGGGAAAGGTAGATTGAGGAAAGTGAGAGGTAATTATAAGATGGTCATGGAGATTAATTGGAATACATTTTACATATGGTTTTTATGTATATTGTACTTATTTAATTTTTAATCTTTAATATACATCAATTATAAATTAAGGTCATATATTGTGGTATTTAACTAATTATACGTAGTTTGTGAATTTCAATTTTTGTTGGTACAGTTGGTCGAGAGTGGGATGCACTACATTTGTACGTCACCAACAATGTTGATTGGATGATGGTATGGATTAAACGATGTCAACAATCTGGTCACACATTAACATGGGAAGGTGTGGCTTCATTGGTTAAAGAAGCTCATCGTAATGGAGATTTCAATGTTACACAAAGGGAAATTGATTTAGCATATGGTTTAAGAGATAAACATGTATATATAAATATATTAATCACCCATATTATTTAATTATTTTCAAGTATATTGATGTATATATATCTTGAGATTGTTTTTCTTTGCATACATTCAGCCAAGAATAAATATGTTTATCAACTCATGATATTGCAATAATTTTTACATGTTTGACATATTGCAGGTGAAACACCACAAGGCTATGTGGTGCAATGGTCATAAATTTCAAATCAAAATGGTGGATGACATGAAGAAAACTTGCTATTCTGGTATAATTGTAGTCTTTTAGGTGACTAATGTTTCATCTAGAAGCGACATACATCCAGAAGTCTTAGAAAATCGATACTATGGGATTTTGGATGATATACTTGAGTGTGACTTTAAGTCCTTCAAATTAATTTTGTTTGTCGTCCTATGGTACAGGCTAAGATTGAATGAAAATGATCCTGAGAGAACTGTTATTGAACATGATAATGGATTTACCATGGTTAATACAAGGTTGATCGAGCGAGCTGGAAATGAGCCCTATGTTCTTCCAAGCCAATGTGAGTAGGTATTTTACTCAGAGGTTGCAGGTAAACCAAGTTGGTCATTTGTTGTTAGACATGATCCAAGAGGAAGGCTGGTAAATTATAATGTGGTGGAAGAAGAAGATACCGAAGAACTAGAAGATGATGTAGGTGATGGTCAGGATCAATGGTTAGTTGATGATGTCCTTGACGAAGATGTTGAAGAGGAGGAACTAGATTATGATGATGTAGGAGTTAATGTTCATGAAGATGATGTCCGTGTGGATGATGACATTATCAAAATTGATATTGATGATGATGATGATGATATGACCAATCTTTACAATGTCGAATCTGGATCGGATGATACAAACAAAGAGTTGGATGAAGAAGAAGATCAATGACATTGAAATGTATAAGTTATGCGATTATATTATCTATTTGATATTAATTTCTTGATAGAATTATATTTGACTTATGTGGTTACAGAATTAATTCATGATGTTTTTAATTTTTATGCCATTACATAATTAATTTAATGATGTGCTTTTTAATGTTTGAAAGGTCAAAAAATTAAAGCATTTCAATAGTGATGTTAACAACCTTGAAATTAGTGTGTTTTATGTTTCATGTGATCATAAAAGATTAAAAAGTCAGTTGTAGAGGTGGTTGTTCAGTGGTTGACGTGTATGTTGGTTCTTTTTACAATGTAACCAGGTTTTTCTTCTAATCTATCTATGAAATTTCCAATTCCAATCGAAGGAAGCTTGAAGGACCTGGACCAACTAACAAGGACTTTAAAAGCCTCCTACACTTCGGCTCAAGCAAGACCGAGGGCGATCCCTTAATGTGTTTACAAACACTTGCACCATTATTATAAACAACATTAACAATAGTAGATGATCTCACTTAATAGCTCAACATGATAAGATAATATCAACTATCTGAGTGTGAGATAACTAAACACAATCCATTGTATAAGATAGTCAATGATTTGCAATTTGTAGCAAGCTCTAGGCAAAGACAAACAAATAACAACTACACTAATAATTACAACTTAGATTAGTGCCATATATCCATTGCGTGAGTCAAATTCATAAGCATCTAGAGGTTTATAACAGATTTAATACATCACATATAAGATCCTTTGGACAATATTGCATTACAATTTCATCAAGATGCATTCTAACCCGTGACTACTTATCAAATCCTTATACAACACATATCCGCCTATAATCCCATTCAAGAATTTTGATTAATTCCTTTGAATTAAAGCTAAAATAGAATCATACACACCACAACAAATGAGATGGATGAAATGACCCTTAGTTATTTCATTCAAATTTTAGATATGCATGTACAATGGAGAGACATGAGCTCTAATTTTTATTTCAACTCAAATGCTAGTACTGTTATACAACATTAAATCTCTATGAACTCAAAACTTGTTACATAATGACTCAAAACCTAAATTGCATTTCTCTAAAACCATCGGATATGCAGAACATATCTGCTTATAATCCCATTCAAGCATTTTAATTAATTCCTTGAATTAAAGCTAAAATAGAATCATACACACTACAACAGTGAGCTGAATAAAACAACCCTTAGTTATTTTATTCAAAGTTCATATATGCACATATAATGGAGAGAGACGAGCTTGAAATTATCATTTAGATTCAAATGCTAATACTATTATGCAACATTAAATCCTCATGAACTTAAAACCTATCACAGAGTGACTCAAAAACTAAATTGCATTTCTCTCTAAAACCATTGATCTTTACAATCAGCTTTGCAACTTCGCCTAGACTCGATCAAAATGATCTAACTTGGTAACCTGTACTTCTGGCCTTGAAATCCTTCTTATAGAAAAATGAAGGAGCAAACAAGCTTCAGGCCAAAAAGTACACATATCACCAGCCGATTAGAGCACCTGATGATATTCCAAAAATTGTTACAACTGCAATCATCTTGGAGCATATTCATGTTCATCATTTCGACTGAGGAAAGTTGATGCGATTCAAAAACCACAAGAAACCCATACCGAGAAAGTCATCAATACAAAACTGGGACCATTGTAACCGCAACATCAGTTTTTCCACCTGTCCATAGTCCACTCTCTTTTACTCATTATCATTCAAATACTTAGCTACCCACTTCTAGTATTCTTCATCAGTAGACCAGTTAAAATTAATCACCTCATTTACCTTTGTACTATAAGGCATATACTTTACCGCTACCTGATTCGCATCTCTTTCAAAAGACTCCAAAAATGAGTTGGTACCAATAATATTATCCATACAACTCACCAACAAATCATAATTTGAGTCATCACAAATTAATTTAATTTGATTATTGATGACCTTATTTGCTTGATCCTGCCATTGTTGGAGTGTTCTGATTTTCCCTTGCTCATCAATTATATTAGGTAACAATGTGTTACCCCAATCATTGAAACTCTTTACCAACTCTTTAATCTTCCTACTCAAATCATCTGGTAGGGTTTGAAAACCTTGTAATAATTTTACTAACACATGAGTAGGCTTCAATGATTGGGGCCTATTATTTATATCAAACCTTGAGGCTTTATTCATGATATCTAGATCATTGGCCCTAGGGATCCAATTTTTAATTATTTGTACCACTACCTCCTGATCCTTATCAATATTCTTTATTGCTTCCAATAGCAAAGAATATAAAGAATGTACATATTGCAATTTACTATCTACCCCTTCATTTAAGTGCTCCAAAACAGTAGTAACAATCTCCTTTTCCTTTGAAAGAAATCCCTCCTTTGTTATCCTTAATGATGTCTGTAATTCATCAATTTTTTGTATGATCTACCTCTTCATTGGATCAACAAAGCACTCAATTTCTTCATCAATTTGTTCTAGAGGAGGGGTGAGAGAAGGATTATGAATGGGAGACCCTGGTGTGGAAACATTTGGAGAAGCAGGAGGCATTGACCCTGCTGTGGGAGGTAATGTACTAGTTCCTGGAGCATTTGATGTTTCCCCAATTTGTCTATATCTGAACCTTTCCACTTCAGTTTGCAATTCAACATTTCTCTATTGCATTTTACTATATTCTTCAATCAAAATGTTATACTTCTCCATTAGTCTCTTCCTTTCAGCCTCCTCCCTTTCAGCAGTCCTTTGGGCCAATTTGGCCACATTTACAGTTAAATTAGTGGCCTCGGTGGTTGAAATCTCTAAATCTCTCTTTATTATTAATCCTCCTCTGAAATTTGGATTAATATCAGCAATATCTGGTTTTCTCCCTTGTGGAGCCAATGCCCAAATTTCCAAGGTCTCATATTCTTCACTGAAGGTAGAGTTTTGCAATGCTTCCTTAACCTCTTCTTCAGAATCTTGAAAAAGATTCTTGGACTTCATAATAGCATTAAAAGCTACTGCATCTGCAATATCCCACTTAGGAAAAATCAATACACTAGCCTGACTCACCAGTTGTCTTCCTTCTTCAGGAGTGATGTTCTTGAACTCTTCCATCAATTCAGCTTTTACTACTTCATCATTCTCATGGTCTGACCTGTCAGGCCTTAGTTCCCTTCTCTCCCTGCATTTATCTTGATACTCCTCAAATTTCATTCTCCATGCCAATTGCAAGAATACAAGAGTTTTCAGAAATGTATTGTCATCTAAAAACTCCCTGCATACTTCCATTCTTGCATCTTGCACACTTTTACCTTTCATATCTAAATCAGACAAAACCAATTCAGCTGACCTAGGAGGGGAAAGCATACCAACCTACATGTCCTGATCAATAACAATAATTTCATTTGTCAGATCCTCATGTGGGTGATCAGTTCTCTGCCTCTTAGGGCTTGGCTCAGATGGTGGTGATGGGGGACTATCTTTTGGTGATGACTTTAAATCAATGATCTTAACTACCCCAGGTACTTTGAATTTTGGACCTGGTCGTAGAGGCATCTTCATTATTTGCTTTCCCTTCCTATCTACTTCCTCCTCATCACTGCTACTATCCTTTTTCCTTCTATAGATGGGTCACTTTTTTGTAGGCTGGTATACTGACCTTGTTTCAATTGGCCCAACACTTTGTTCTTACATACCCAGACTTAGCCTTAAATTTATCTTTTTAGTTCTCAAGGTGTCCATAATCTCCTTGAAGTTCTTCATTAGAAAATCAATTTTCTTATGGTATGGACTGAACTTCAATAGTGGATCATACTTAGGATCCATTTTATGCACAACATCTAGTAGCTTACTATAAGTTATCCATTTCTCCTTGTTCAACTCCTGCTTATTTAGATCAATTTCATTTCTAATTAGGTCCTCAGGGAAGTTGAACTCATGTGCAAATTTTCCAGCTTTTATTCTTTGTCTAAAAAGAGCAAAGAAACCCTCAAGATCATGTTGTTTCCTTGGACCACATCTCAAATGGTAATCAAAAAAGAATTTATCAAAATGTGTCCAACCTCCCTTTGAAAATACAAAGTCAGACACCACTGTATAATTAGGGAAGAATGTTCCTTTCCCCCTTCCAGTGAGGTTTTCTTCATGAATACAACCTATCTGCCACATAACTTCTGCAAACCCTACTCTTGGTGGCACATTGTATGGCAATATGTGAGGGGCTCCCTGAAATCCATATGCTCTCAAGACAGTGTTGACTAGGTATGGGATAATGTCACCCCAGTTATGGTAAACCCTCAACTCTGGCTTCCTCCCCTTTGGCCTGAGGAAATCATGCAATTCCTCAGGGATCCTAGGTACATTCACCATCAATCTAGCCCTTAATCTAGAAGCAAAACAATTATCAAATTGCACATAACTAGTGCTTTCCTTATTATAGGATAAATTTGCAGCCCATATCTGTACTGGCAACCTTTCTCCATCAACTGATTGCCTTAATTTCATCTTCTCAGAAAAGAAATCAGCATTCCTAAACAGAAACATATGCATCAACATAGAATACCAAAAGAATTGAGTACCAGTATCATTTTTTTGCAGCTTCGATAGCCCTTCATGTATCCTCTCAGCCAAGAAAGAAGCAAAGTCATATGTCACAAAGAAGTTAGGGTGTTGTATTTTCACCCCCATGAACATGTACGCAATAGACATTACTGCACCAAAACTAAAACCCAAAATCTGACATAATGAATAGAAAGTGGCCAAGAAAGGGTTTGCAAAAAAAATTCAATCTGAAAGGTTCCTGGTCACTAGAGCTGATATGAAATTGTGAACCTCCTGCCCTGACCAGATGAGGTGGAAGCAGCTTAGCCCTAAAAAGAGTTTTCAGCTTTGCATACTCCTACTTCATTTCCTCAAGATTGATAAGAACCAAGTCTTCACTCGGCTCACTCAAATCAAAAATCTGTTGGATATCTTTTCTATTAATTTCTAGTAGCACCCCTCCATCATTATCCCTAATTACCTGTGTAATAAGGTCATACCTCGCGGCCACTTCCCTAAGTAAGTCCACATCAGGGAATACATTTGGTAAAACTAGCTTCCCCATGTCATACATCCATCCATTTGAAAAAGGGTGAGGAAAATTCCTTTTTCCATACCATAATCTGAACATTTCTAAGCCAGTGAGAGGAACCCTAGCATCAGCAATGTTGGAATAATTACACACTAACCCCTCCCCTAGGATTTTCCCTCGCATTAACACTACACCTTTCCTTCTATCATTCGTTGATAACGAAAATTGATCCAGGAAATCATCATACAAGTTTCTTTTCAAATATTCAATGTGGCGAGAGTGTTGCTTAGTTGGTGCCATCTTGGACAAACTAGGGCTTCATTACAATGTTACACTTCAATTGGCTAGGACTAAGTAGAGATAGGAAACTATAGAGTAAAAAACTACAATTCCTCACAATTTATGATTAAACTATAGCCTTAACAAGAGATTTCAATAAGCTCAATGACAAGCATAGCAAACCCCTTTCCCAAATTTAGGTGCAGAATGACTGGGAGGCACAGAAAATAAACTTATGACTCTCTCTTTGCATAAACTCCAAATTCTGGCTGCAGCGGCTCACAATTTCACCTTTGGCTCTGAAACCGTTTTCACGAAATAATTGGATGCTTTGTGATACAAATGAGGCAGGAAAATTGATTTTATGTCGATCAAATCTCGCTAGTAAATGTCTCATCCGCCGTTAAAGCTCATTCGCAGGCTGCACGAATGGCTCCAACCACATTTGATATAGATTTAAATTTGAACCGTTGATCCTCCAGTTTGATCAAATCATCGACGACCACCTTCAAAATAGGCTGACATAATCGCCAACAAAGTAATAAGGGGCCCACCATGCCATATGCTGCAAATGAAACCACATGGTAGTTGCTTGTGATACTACAATCCCTTGATTAACCATCATGGGATGGTGGGAAACTATTGATCCTTCTCATCAGAGATCTCGCTCCTTCAAAAATGGTCATCGTCCTTTCTGTTAACTGTCAAGTAGCTTTTCCCTCAAAATTATAACATCCGCGTTGAAATAAAGTATGTGCATCTCACAAGCACTTTAGTAATCCGCCCCTTAACACATTTAGAACTGGCTAATGCTTCCTTCACTCTTTAGACCTCATCAAATGAGACACATGGCAAGCGCCCGTGATATCGCGATCCCATAATTCTTGATCGCGGGATGGCGAGCACTGTTGATCTGCAGGAAATAGATCAACGACAACGCTAATTCAACCCTCTACAAAATAAAATCATCGATAGCCACCTTCAAAACAAGTTGACACAATTTCCAACACAACGATAAGGGGCCCACCTTACCATACACTATGAAGGAATTCCACGTGGTGGTCGCCCGCGATATTGCAATCCTGAAACTTTTGATCGCGCGATGGCGGGCAACCGTTGATCCTAAGCATCAATGATTTTGTTCCTTTAACACAATCGCCAGCCATGTCGTTAACCTTCAAGCAACTTTTCTAGCGAGATTATAACATATCTGTCGATTTAGAACATGTGTTTCTCAAGAACACTTTAGTAATCCGCCCCTTAATACATTTAAAGCTGGCTAGTGTTTCCTTTACTCTTTAGGCTTCATCGGATGAGGCACGTGGTGCCCACCCGTGATTTTGCAATCAACCTAAGCGCCATCACGGGATGGCGGGGAACAGCTCAGATCAAATGGCAGTTGGTCAGTGATAGCACAAATTTGATCCCTCGGATAGGACACGTGGCACCAGCCCGTGATTTTGTGATCCTTCAATTCTCGATCACGGGATGGTGGGCACCATTGATATCTACATGAAATAGATCAACGGTAACACTAAATCAACCCTTGCAAAATAAAACATTCATTAAAAGAAGAAGTGGGCATTACTAGGCGGACTCCAAATAAAAAATATATATTTATAGAAGAAAAATAAAATAAATTTACAATTTGTTTTATAATTTCACTTTTAACTTTAAATGTATGTTCACTCATTAAGTTGTATTTTTTTTACAATCACATTTTTATTTTAGATGTTTGTTTATAAAATATAAAGATGCATTAAAAATATATTAGAAATATTTTTCTTTATATTATATAGCATTCATAACATTAAATTAACATAGAATAATTTCACAATATCACTTAACCAATCAAGAAAAATTTAATCATAACTATGCATCATTATTCTCACATCAAACTAACAAATAAACATTGAAAACAATTTTTTTTTATATTATAACATTCAGAACTTAAACCTTTTATACACAATATCAAGTTAAAAAAACACAAAATTATTATAAGCAACTTTAAATTTTTAACAATTTAATAAAATATAATTTAATATAATTAAAAAAATAATAATAAGAATTATAGATAAATTTATGAAATATTGATTTACTTATCAAGAAAATATCAATGATAAATTTACTTATTATAGATAAATTTACTTACCAATCTATTTTAACCATCAAGAAAAAATTAATCATTAGTGATTGCAACATTATTGGCACATCTTTTAAACTGACAAATAAACATTGAAAACATATTTATTTTTTATATTATAACATTCATAACTTAAACCTTTTTATACACAATGTCAAGTTAATTATAAAAATACATAAAATTATTTATAAGCAACTTAAATTTTTTAACAACATATAATAGAGTTTAGATTTGTTATATCTCTCATATATCAACATAGGTAAATTTAAAAATATTTTAAATTATATAATTTCAAAAAAAAATGAATGAATTTATAGAAGATTATTTTTATTAAAGTGATAGAATTTAACCCCAATACTAACACTAATTATAAGTCTAACCATAACCTCAACCCTAAAACTAACATTAATTAACTTCAAACCAAACTCTAATTTTATATCCAACCCTAAACATAACTATAATTCTAAAACTAACATTAATAAAATCGTAATTGATCCATAACCCTAACCCTAATACTAAGCCATGCCTCAATTGAACCATAACACTAACCCCAAGCTTTATTATAGAACCTTAATCTTTACCCAAACCCTAATCCTAATTCAACCCTATACCTAATTTTAATTAAATTCTAACCCTAATTTAACCTTTTAAACTAACAAATAAACATTGAAAACAAATTTATTTTGTATATTATATCACTCATAACTTAAACCTTTTATACACAATGTCAAGTTAATTATAAGAACACAAAATTATTTATAAGCAACTTAAATTTTTTAACAATTTAATAACATATAATTTAAATTTAACTATAAATGGTATAGAGTTTAGATTTGCTATATCTCTCATATATCAACATAGGTAAATTTGAAAATATTTTAAATTATATAATTTCAAAAAAAATTGAATGAATTTATAGAAGATTATTTTTATTAAAGTGATAGAATCTAATCCCAATACTAACATTAATTATAAGTCTAACCATAACCCCAACCCTAAAACTAACACTAATTAACTTCAAACCTAACTCTAATTTTATATCCAACCCTAAAAATAACTATGATTCTAAAACTAACATTAATGAAACCCTAATTGAACCATAACCCTAACCCTAATACTAACCCTTGCCCCAATTGAACCCTAACACTAACCCCAAGCTCTATCATAGAACCTTAATCTTTACCCCCAACCCCAACCCTAATCCTAATTGAATCCTATACCTAATTTTAATTAAAGTCTAACCCTATTTGAACCTTAAACTTAATTGAACTCATGTTTAGGGTTAGGGTTCAATTAAGGTTAGGGTTGAATTATGGTTATGATTAGGGTCAAAATTCAAATAGGATTATGGTTGGAGTTTAATTAAGGTTGCTATTCACTTAGGGTTAAGGTTCAATTAGTATTCAATTTGGGTTAGGGATCAATTAGGGTTATAATTCAATAAGGGTTTAATTAAGGTTAGGGTTAAGGTTAGTCTTAAATTAGGGCTAGGATTGGAGTTAGGGTTCAATTAAGGTAAGGGCTATTGTCTATTTTAGGGTTAGGGTTCAATTCAGGAGTCTCCTCTAGGGTTTCCCTGATACACCAGGGGTTAGGGTTTCAAGTCACCTAGGGCTGGCTGCATTGCTCAACAAAGTGCTAGAGTTAGGTTATAACAATGAGTTCAACTGTAAAGTTAGGGTCATGCCTGAATTAGTTAGGTTAGGCCAACAATAAAATTTTCCATAATGATATGGAAAGGCATTTAATTGAATCTTCATATACAAATGCATAAATAAATAAGAATTGGTAATTAAGAATTCCCTTCTAGAACTAAAGCTATAAATAACAAATACAACTCTTAGCTTAATCATTTGTTCTTGTTATGGTTGGGATAATAATTTAATCCGGGCCAACCGAGACTTAGGAAATAAAACCCCTCTAAAGGAAATAAAGTATTAAAATCAAATTTGGGTTTTAATTTTAATCCGGTGACGTAAGCCTAAGCCATTAACTCCAGTGGTCATGTCACCGACAGCTTAGCCAAAGCCTTTCATTAAATACTAACCGTGCAATGTGTAGGTTTTCTAGATTCGAAGATATGGGAGAAGATCTCGATCATACCCTGCCAACTCGCAGACCTAAGGTGCCGCCCTATTATTTGGCATGAGGTTAGCAAAAGGTAGATGTGTGTCTTATATGGAATGTGGGGCCCAATCTCCACTATTGAGCTCATAACCCGTGGTTTTAGATCAACAACCAAGATCAAAAGCTAATGTAAATCTATGTTGTTCCCTGCTAGCTCACAGGAGGAAGATGAAGGTTGGTTAAAAGCCATGAGGTCAACGAGATTGTGATGCGTAGCTCCAGCCGTTCAGTTTGCAAAGTGCATAGGACCTGTCAACATGGTAGTTGGTTTCTAAGATGGATTAATGTTATTGGTCATGAGGAAGGTGAACAATGCTTCGTTGGATGTCAAACTGAGTTAGCCCGAGATAAACCGTTTGATCTGCCAACTCTTCAGGAGATCAGCGAGAAGTATTCAAAGTTGGAAAATGGCACATGGTGGTCATTTTATCATACAACTGATGAAGCATTAATGAATTATTCCTTGCTTGTGTAGTCACATTAATCTCAATCTATGTGATGATGTTGTTGTTGGCAATCATGAAGGGTGATCTTTGGTTTCTCATGCAACTCTAGTTAAATGGTGGCAGTACATACGCCGCCAAATTTCCATGTTTGCACATGCATTTTTACTAAGCATTGATGAAGGTTTCCATTACCTCACACAATAAATACAAGAGGAATTAACTGCTAATAGTGTCATTCTTGTAGCAGTTAGAGCACTTTGTGGGCTGAGTCTAATCAAGTTTGAGTGCTTTTCTGAGAAGAGAAAATGAGTAAGTCAGTAAGGAGGTCTATTCGTTTGAGCTCACAAAAGATTGATCCTACTATTCAGGAAGGTGCTTTGGTTGACAAGCCTAGGCTTGTGCCCACTAGATACAGTAGAAGGTTGCAATTCCAGGATGTTGCTACTCAACTAGTAGATGACAAAGGCAAGCAGTTGGTGTGCTCTATTACTAGTGTCGGTAGGAAAATAAGGTATGGTCATGGCTCCTCTGGATTCCAGCACTCGCCCATTGACCTTACGAGCAACACTTCTGATGTTGTAACCGAGACCGACTCTGACTACTATCGGTATTTACCTTGCTTCAATCACGGTCTTCCCTCTGATAAGGAAGTGATATCTTTGGTGCCATTGGTTGTTAAAACCCCAAGCAGACAGACTAGAATTGTATTGGGCAAGGAAAAGAAAGAAGAGGATGCTGAGGGTCTACCGTATTGGGCAACAACTAGAAGTGGGCATGTATACCAAGGTCTAAGTGTTGGTAAGGGTAGGGTGGCGGGTAAATAAGAAATTTTTGTGGTGCCTTCATGGCAATTTGGTTGCCTGGTTTTTTTGCATGGATAGCGACAAGGGGATTTTGATGACAATTTGTGTTCCCTTTTCTTTTAGATTTCCCCAGTTCGTGCGCCACTATGTTTTGTAGATTCAACGTGTGGGAAGTTTTGAAATGAAAGTCAAATGCAATGGAGATTTTGTTCAAATGAAAATTTGTGGTGAAATTACATTTGAGCCTGTGCTTGCTTGCCCTTCGGTCATATAAAAGGGAATTTAAGGCTCATTTGTAGGGAGAGAACTGATGAAAGCTCTAGCTAGGTTTTGAGTTGAATATATGGGTAGAAAGATAGTTTTGAGTTGAATATATGGGTAGAAAGATATCTATCCTCTGATGAGGAAGTGATATTTTGGTGCCATTAAATGTTAAAACCCTAAGTAGACTTTAATTAAACCATATTGGGCAAGGACAAGAAAGAAGAGGAGGCCTGAGGGAGTCACCCATTGGGCAAATAACTAGAATTCAAAGGTACAAATGTGGTCCTAGTGCTGGTAAGGGCAGGGTGGTGGGTAAATAAGAAGCTATTGTGGTGCCTTAGTGGAAATTAATTTGGTTGCCTGGTTTTTTGCGTGGATACAAAGGGGATTGTGATGAAAATTTCTGTTCCCTTTTCTTTTACCTTTCCCCAGTTCATGCACTATATATGTTTTGCAAATTCAACGTGTGGGAAGTTTTGTAATGAAAGTCAAATGCAATGGAGATTTTGTTCAAATGAAAATTTGTGGTGAAATTACATTTGAGCCCGAAGCTTGTTGCTCCCCTTGTCATATAAAAGGGAATTCAAGGCTCATTTGTAGGGAGAGAACTGATGAAAGATCTAGCTAGGTTTTGAGTTGA
>VDFB02203453.1:19186-48220 GCA_007258455.2 Sequoia sempervirens
ATGAATGTTATATGTTATTAATGGATGAATGAATGAATGTTCTATGTTATTAATGGATGAATGAATTATTAATGCTATATGATTGGGTATGGGGAATTGAGAGTGATGTGAGGGGGGGGAGGGGCCAAATGAGCTTCCACCATCACGTGGTTGGCCCTGTTAAGTAGAGAATATTAAACTATTCTGAAACAAAGAGAAGCTAAATAAGGTAATGCACTTTTCAATATAAGAAATGCATCATTTGAAGCATCAAACCAATATAGTTTGTATGTATGATTAGTCATCAGTCTCCGCAATGGTACATTTCCACGAATATTTTAAAAAAAAAAAATTGATGCTTCGTCGCAATTTTGACGAAACCCATCGACGAATCAACAAAAAGGTTCGACAAAGTTGCTATAGCTGAGACGAAGGTTTCGTCGTAACTCCTTGCCCATTTCGTCGCACTTTCAACGAACTTTTGGTGTTGTTTCCACGCTACTACTTGCCCATTTCATCGCACTTTCGATGAAATTTTGGTGTTCTTCCGATGCTACTCCTTGCTCTTTTCGTCACACTTTCGATGAACTCTTGGTGTTGTTTCAACGCTACTACTTGCCTATTTCATCGCACGTTCGATGAACTTTTGGTGTTGTTTCGACGCTACTCCTTGCCCATTTCGTCGAAATGGCAACGAACGTCTGGTGTTGTTTCGACGCTACTCCTTGCCCATTTCGTCGAACTGGCAACAAACTTCTGGTGTAATTCATCGGTGGATACACGAAGTGTTCATCGATATTCTGACGAAATTCTGAGCCATTTCACGATGCCGATGATCGATGATTCTTCGCCGTTATTTCGACGTTTAATTGTCATCGGCCTTTCGACGAAAAAATAGCGACACAAATATTTTTTCCATTTTGTCGCTTGTCTAACAAATATTTGTCGAACGACCGATGAACGACTATTGAAAAATGGTGTCAAATTCAGTAATGCAATATAAAGTAATAGAAAAGACGAAATATATAAGGCTCACTGCCAAAGGGCTCATTGCCCAGAATAAGACTCACTGTCCGGATACAAAAGCTCACTGCTTACACAAGGAGGCTCACTACCTACAAAAATAATTACAAAACAAATTTCGCTTCACAACCAAAATGAACTAATAAGAGTGCACCTAACAAGTGTTGATATAGTTCCAGTGATGCTCAATAGACTGACTTAACACACTTCATCATTTTCACACTTCTTCACATTCACGTCAATTTCATTCCTCACTCTCTTCCATACTTACAATCTTCAATTCTGACTGACATATATATCTGACCTATTCACAAGCATTAGTTAGGTCGGCCTAATTAGATGCAATCCTTGTTCATCAAAAAATATCAACTGTCGACTTCAAGCATTCACAAAATATTCCAAAGACAATTCAAACACTTAGCACGCTACATCATGTCAACATAGACCTAAGATAGGTCACACATATATCTACAAAACAAAATTAATTCACCATACCACCAATTATCCATGAGGTCGGCCAGAGATTGGCTTAATAACAAAATGCAATCAATAGAATAATGTTGATACACCATATGAGCACCTAAGCATGAGAGATTTTGAACATACATGCTTTCAATATCCATAAACTAATTCCAAAAACCACAATCAACAACTATCGGTTGTGGAGGATTGCAGACCAAAATATTAGAGGATGTAAACTGTATACCAGTTTAGATACCAGACCAAAATACCGGATCAAACAATGACTTAGTCTTGCAGTTGCAACTCATATAATATGGTGATGTATCAATGACAACACAAAACTGTATAGTTAGCCATTCTTCTTCATTCTTCCAACATGGATCAAACTCTATATGGGAAGCAAAGGTACCACCCTTTTTCGGCTCAGACCACCTTTCAGTTGCCTTAACAATGTAGACAGATAAACACCCAACCCGATGTAGTTTTAAGTTTGAAAAAATGTGGCTAAAAAATGAGGATCTTTTGCCTACAATTGCAGAATGGTGGGATTCTACGAAACTTGGACATGGTGCGATAAGCTTCCGGTTTATGTCAAAGCTAGGAATAGTAAAACAAAAGTTGAAAATATTGAAAAAAATAGTGTTTAGAGATATATTTGAAGAAAAGCTTTGCTTGGAGAAGGAACTGGAGGAACTGAATCAAAAAGGCTTATTGCAAGGTATGTCAAATGCAAAATCCCAAGAAGAAAAGAGATTTATGGAGGCAATAAATGAGGTACTAGCCGAGGAAGAGTTTTTTGGAAGTGAAAATCCAGAGAGTTGTGGCCAAATGAAGGGGATTCAAACACAAGCTTTTTTCACAATACAACCAAAATGTGAAGGATAAAGAATCAAATAGAAATTATTAATATTAGTGTTGGGGTGCAACTATTATGTGAAGAGGAGATTCAAGAGGAAGGTGTGAAACATTTTAGGGAGCTATTGGCTCCATCGGATGAGGTGGAGCCAGTAGACATGAGGCACATACTAGTTTTGATTCCCAAGTTAATCACACAAAATATAAACTCTTAATTAATGGCTACTTCATGAAGGAAGAGGTAAAGAATGTATTTTTTGAACTTCATATAGACAAGTCCCTAGGCTCAAATGGGTTTTCAACACTCTTTTTTGAAAAATGCTAGGATTTCATAGGAGAGGAGGTATGGGAGGTGGTAGAGGATAATAGAAAAAGAGGAGAATGCTTAAACAAATTAATAACACATGCATCACCCTAATAAGGAGGAAAGAGGATGTTTTCTCATTTGTAGACTTTACGTTGATATCGTTGTGTAATAAAATTTACAAGATAATATCCAATTCAATGGCTAATAGGCTGAAAGCAGTTATCCAGTAATAATCTCACAAGAGTATACGGGTTTCACATAGAGAAGAGAGATTATGGAGGGCATAATCATAGCCAATGAGGTTATTCACTCGGTCCAAACAAGTAGACAAAAAACAATGATTCTCAAATTGGACATCAGTAAAGCTTATAATAGAGTAAGTTGGCATTTTTTGATGAAGATACTTGAGGCCTTTGGATTTAGAAATGATTGGCTGGAATGGTTATTTGGATTCATTTCAACTATGAGATACTCTGTCTTGATAAAAAATTCCCCTTGTGGTTTCTTTGAATGTTCTCGCGGGCTACAGCAGGGGGACCCCCTTTCACCATTTTTGTTCATGATAATGACTGATGTTTTGAGTAGGTTGATCAAAACAAGTTGAATGGTTTATGGAGGGGCATTAATGTCATAGATAACATGAAACAACTCACACATTAGCAATTTGTTGATGATACGATGTTATATGGGGAGGCTAGTCTCACTGAAGCAAAAAAAATCAAGTCAATTTTGAATTTATACGCTACCAAATCAAGGAAAAATATCAATAATGAAAAGTCTGCAATAATCTTCTTCAATACATATAGGAAAACCCAAAGGAGAATCACTAATCATTTGGATTTTAGCATTGGGGAGCTACCTTGCAAGCATTTTGGTATCCCGATTTTCCAAGGAGCAACAAAATTGGAACACTGGCAAGATGTTGTGGAGACCTATCAGAAGAAATCTATCAATTGGAAAGGGAGATTTCTTATGATTCTAGGAAAAATTACCATGCTAAAAGTGGTCCTTGCATCCATTCCCATATATGTGATGTCATGCCTAAGGCTCACAGAGACAATAGAGAAAATCCTGAACAAAATAATGAAACACTTCCTATGGGAGGGATCAAATGACATTCATTTCCCACTCTTGAATTGGGATGTCGTGAGAGAAGGTAAAATTGATGGAGGGGCTACAATTAAAAATATAGATCTCTAGAACATGGTGCTTGGTTCCAAACTAATCTAGAAATTACACTCAAAACCAAATTCCCTCTGGTGTTGGGTACTGTTGGAGTAATTAGGATAATCACTTGATAATTAATTATTAAGTCCCTTATTACTTTAGTTCACTTAAGCTAAACTTAGGAGTGTTTTTTTATTATTAGATTGGGCTAATTATAGGTCTAGTTGTCTCATTGCATGAGATTAAGACACTTGTCACTATCTAATCAAATCCTCATCTATGGTTTTCTTTTGCATGCTTTAATAAAGCTTGCACATTTATTGTAATCATTGATCAATTACAATTCAAAACAATTTAGGTTAATACATTGCACATATCAGTGCTCTTTTGGATTCAATTGTTTCTCTCTTGGTTGCATAGCAAATCAATTGCTTTGATCTTTCTTTTGTGATAAGATAATTGCTTGCAAGTGATTTCTGGGTGTTGTGGAGTTCAATCATCAACTTCAACATGGTATAAGAGCTCCAGATCTACAGCCTCTTGTTTGAATTTTGAGAGATCCAACCTTGAGAGAAAAATCCGCTCATCCTAGGAGGAAATAGGCATCATTGTTGCATCCAGAATGGTTGAAAACCTAAGGAATGCTTGTCAATTTTCTCAAATATGAGCAGTTACAAAAAAAGCAAAAAAAAATTACGAGTAGCACAAATCCCAAACAAATTTGTATTGTCATACGAATTTGTACGAAAGTACCGTCTGGGTCTACGTGCCTTGTCATTAAATTTCACAGGTACATGGTTGAAATTTTTTTCTCTGGTTTTTCAATTTTGTTTTCTAGAATTTTTTATCAAAAAAATAAAAAATAAAAAATAAAAAAGCTTTTTTAAAAAAAATTGCAAATCAAAAAAGTTGTAGCAATTTTGTAACACAAGGTACATACTAGTACCCTACCATCGCCGCTGCCAAGGGTACATGACAAGCCCATTTATTTCAGGTCATTAGCCTTTTTCAAAGCCACAGCACAAAACTGGCGGGTCCACACAAGAAATTTGGCCAGCAAAATATTCGGTAGTCAAACAAAAAATCTAGCGCATGCACACAATTCGGCTAAAGAATCTCTGGCAAGAATATTTTGTGATTTAGAGTTTTTAGGCATATCAACTATCTTTTTTTTGTTGACGTCAAACATGTCATTAAATTTAATGATGGGTGTTGTTGACATCATCATGATGTCATGATGACATCATCATATGACCACCCTCTTTGCCCCCCTCTTAGGTCTTATTTTCCCTAAAGCAACTATTTTTTTTATTTTTGGCATAACTTGGGCATACAGTGTCGAAATTAGAAAAATGAGATATCATCGGAAAGCTGGTTCCGAGAACTTTCCAATGGTGTAGGTTTCATCATCATATTTTATTGCTAGTTCATGATATTCTCAATCAAAGTTAGATCTTCATTTTTCGCTTATGAGCTCATAACTTTTTTCCTGTATCTTTGATTTTCACGATTCAAGTGGTGTTGAAAAGGTATTTCAAATCTCTTCAAATCTATCCATCTACTTTTCCCAGAATCTATCCTAGGTACATTTTATTTAGTATTTTATGTTTTCACATTCTGCTTAATTACTTGGATGTCTTAGCACCTGGAAAGGATTTGTTTGTGTAAGATGACATCATTTGATCTTATTTATATTTACTAAGGTTGTTTGTCTCTAATTTTTATCATTTAAGTGAGTATTATGGGTTTTTCTATTCATCCTTTTGTGATCAACTTGGATAAGGATAACTATGAATCTTGGCAAAATGGCATCCTGACACATCCCAGGTGGCTTGATATTTTTCCTTATCTATATGGACTCATACCTACACTAGACACACCAAGGATTTTATCAGCTTGGGGTATCATTAGAGATCATATTGTAGGGGCTATATGTTCTAGTGTTGATCTTGACACTATGTGTGTTGTATCAAACATTAAATTTTTGCACACGCTTTGGACATGACTTTGGGAGATCCATGGAGACCTTCATATCTCTCCATACCCAAAGGATCTTATTGAAAATTGTCTCATCCCTCTTGTAGATACAGATTCCATACCCTTTGATGATGACACTTTAGAGGAGCTTGAGTATATCACAGGTATTGCATGTTCTGATGGTTTAGAGACTTGTCTTCATGTTCCCACTCTTCAGATTGAGACTACATCATCATATTTTGTTGTTCCTGATCATCTTGGCATTGCCACATCTTTGGCCCCTATTGGTTCAGTACAAGACATCCATCTTCTTTCATACATAGCTACTTGGGATTCATATCTTGCAGACATATCATCCTTGTTTGTGGATTCCTATATTGCAAATCTAGAGGATTACTTTGAGGACATTCATCTCCTCTTTTTTGACAACCACATCAATGTTGTTGGACCACCATCTTCATTGCCTTTGCAACTTTTTCTACATCAATCTTCACATGATCTTGGATTGACATCATCATTTTTTGACATGTGGACACGTGAGCACTTTTCAGAGGCACACATCATTTGGATTTGGATTCAAGAATCACCCATTCTTTTGGATTGGTTTCTCCAATCACCAGTGGATATGTTTCTTCCGAAGGGGAGAAATGTTGTTTGTAGGCAGTGGATCATATTTTGTCTCTAGGCGTTCATCATTGGCATGAGAGCTACTTCTTTATGGGGGGGATTCATATCCTCATTTTCTCTCCTATTGAGGGGAATCTATTGTACTTGCATGACAAAAGCATTCCTTGGGGGTCACATTGAGTTCTCCTTCTATCCTTCTTTCATTAGTACAGTCATTTCTTTTTCTCTCTTTTGGAGAGGAGTTTTTCCCATGAGGTTTTCTCCTTTTCTCTAGTTATGAGAGATTTCATTTATTTGTACATGGGTACCTCATCAGGACTTGTATGTGGGACCCATCCATGTATCCATCATTACATTCTACATCAGTGTTTTATAGCTTCTCCCTAAGTTGATCTTAAGGGGGGGTGTTGGAGTAATTAGGATAATCACTTGATAATTAATCATTAATTAATTAATTATTAAGTCCCTTATTACTTTAGTTCACTTAAGCTAAAATTAGGAGTGCTTTTATATTATTGGATAAAAGCACAAAGCTATGTCACACTTTCAACCAACTAAATAGTTCCTAGCAAAACAGTTTCGACCTAAACAGTTTCAATATAACCCATTTTGCCCAAAACCATGTGGCCTATATATGACACATAGAGTTTCAGGCGAAACCCTTTCACCTAAAATCATAAAATTTCATTTTTTCCCTTTGTCGCATCAAAATGTGGGTTATTTTATGTGTGAGGTTTCACTAGAAAGGGTTTCAACCAAAACCCTTTTTATAGAAACTGTCTATGTGGCATCCTAGTTGGCAACCAGCTCAACTTTTTCAGAATTTTCTAAAACTTTCAACTTCAACGAAGTATTTTTTCAGTCAGAATGATTTTTTTTAAAAAGAAAATTATATTTTGTAAAGTTCGGAGTGGTGAATCCAAATATGTAATTTTTTTAATATTTTGATTAGTTTTAATATATTTTATTTTAAAAATAATGAAAGTAGGTTGTTAAAGTTAAACAAGAGGCTGATTAGAAATTTTAAAAAATAGTAAAACATATTATTTTTTTTTTGAAAAATACATAGTGCACTAGAGGAGAGAGTCCTCTTCAAAAGAGTATAATTTGTTTTTTTTAAATGATTAAAAAATAGACAATAGTTGACATCAAATGAAAATTGTCAAATTTTGACAAGTTTGACTTTAAAATGTTATTATGAGAAAAATATACATCAAAATTTCAAATTTCTTTTTCTGTGCACTAGATATTGAAGATACTTATTTGGAGAAAAAAATTAGGGAAAAATGGTGTTTTTTTCTATTTGTTTCTTGACGTCAAGTGAATGTAACTTTTTCTTGAAATTTTCAGCATTCCAAAATCTACTCTTGAATTGATAAAAAATAATCAAAACCATTTTAAAAAATCTAAAAAAATTATAGGAATAAACTTCATCAATATTTTTATATTTCATTAGTTTATATCATTTTGAAATTCAAAACATAAAGACCACTTTTATGAGGTCGAAGTTCAAAATTGGTTTTGTTATTGGTCAATTCCTTTATAAAGTGTAACATAGGTTTGTGCTTTTACCCTATTAGATTGGGCTAATTATAGGTCTAGTTGTCTCATTGCATGATATTAAGACACTTGTCACTATCTAGTCAAATCCTCATCTAGGTTTGCTTTTGCATGCTTGTATAAACCTTGCACATTCATTGTAATTATTGATCCATTACAATTTAGAACCCTTCAGGTTAATACATTGCACATATCAGTGCTCTTTTGGATTCAATTTTTTCTCTCTTGGTTGCATAGAAAATCAGTTGCTTTGATCTTTCTTTTGTGATAGGATAATTTCTTGCAGGTGATTTATGAGTGCTATGGAGTTCAATCATCAACTTCAACAAGTACTAAGGAGAAAATACTTAGATAATGGTGACTTGGCTAGAATTCTGACCATAGCAAGTATCCTAAATTGGGCTCTCATATATGGTGGTTCATGTGGGACTATCGCTTGGTGATAATAGACCACATTACCTAGCATATTGGGGATGGAAAATCATCATTGTTTTGGCATGATTCATGGAACAACCATCCACCCTTAATAGAGATGGATAAAGTTACAAAATGTAACCATTTGTTGGAAAAACTAGGGAATCAGTGTGATTTGATATGGTCACATTACACTCCAATGGAGACTCAAAATGGAGATGGAACCAGTTAGAAGGGCTAAAGGTGAGCACCCAAACAAAAATTGAGCTGACCGAGGAGTTAAAATATAGGAATATTTTGTTATCATCTAAGCCTGATAGGATTATCTGGTGTGGGTCCAAATTCGATAAGTACTTTGTGAAGCTAGGTTACCAAATTCTAAACTTGATATGGGAATCAAATGAATGGCTAGTGAAGCTATGTTGGAGAAAGGTTAGCCTTCCTAAAGTTAGGGCCTTTACATGGATCACCATGAACAAGTATTCTCACTAGGGACAGAGTGCATTTCATTGGGATAGTCAGGTCAAACTGATGTCCAATGTGTAAATCAAACACTGAGAGTGTGGACCATCTACTACTCAACTAGGAGGTAGCCTCGAGATGTTGGCATTGGCTATGTGAAAAACTGAATTGGCATGATGCAAGACAGGCCGACTTGTATTCCCTCCTCAAAAGTTGGCCAAGCCTAAAGGAAAATTCCTTCCGAAGAGACATTTGGACCATCTCTCCCTCAATTCTCCTGTGGTAGATTTCAAAAAAATGTAATAGGTGAATTTTTCAAGGTACGAAAAGGAATGTGGAACAGCTAATTAGTAGCATTGCAAGTGGTATAATAGAAGTTCTAAATGGTTGTGCCCCTAAATGCTTGCAGGCGTCGTACTCCAATTGGGACGATAAGCTAATGAAGGAGTGGAAAGGTTTAAAAATTCCAAAACATTATAGTAATCTTGCACTCCACCCCTAGGATAAGAGGAGGGATGCTAGGTGGTTGTGCCCCCTAGTGGTCAACTGAAACTAAACTTTGACGGGGCCTCATGAGATAACCTAGGGAAGTCTAGGGTTGGTTGCATCACCAAAAATGTTGGGGGAGATTTGGTATGGGGTCCCTCTAGAAATCTTGGCGATGGCATGAACAATGAGGCTGAATTCATTGCCATAGACACAGGGCTCAACCTATGCATCTCCAAAGAAATTGTGTCTATTAAAATCAAAGGGGATTCTCAAATATGTACTATCAATGCCATCAAGTCACAGAACATTAACACTTGCCACCTCCAAAATTGGATTGATCAGATTTGGGAGAAGTTGGAAAGGTTCAAATCTTTCACCATAAACCATGTGTACTGGGAAGCCAACAAAGTAGCTAACTATTTGGCCAATGTTTCCATTGATGGTACTACGTAGGATATAATCTCTAGTGAGATCTTGGCCTATCCAAATTTGGACAGGTATGTACAACAAGATCGAGGCAATTTTTAGGTTTTTGGAAAGCAAGGTCGTAAGTAAACTATGCAGCTTTTGTATGGATCCGATCAAATCTTAACAGTCGATAGTGGCAATGTGGCCAGCTCTGAGAAGGAAGCCAATGTAAGTATTCAATAAATTCAAATCAGAATGGAAGCTCTAATCGTGAGCTTCTAATACGACACTGTTATTCTAGATTACCTCAAGATTTCTATTGGTAATCTTGTGGCACAATTGGTTCCTAATGTCTTCCTAGTTGGGTAGTGCTTTTCTTCCTATTTAAACCATCACATAAGTTGGGGTTTGCAGTGGAAAATAGTGTGGTATTTGGTGTGGAGTGCACTTGTGCCTAGGAGAAGGAGATGAGGGAGGATTAATAGGAGGAAGAATCAAAGGAGAATCAAATTTGTAGGCTCTTCAAAGCCAAGGAAGGAGAAGATCGTGTTGTTGTCATAAAGGTGGTTGGCAACTCCTATTGGGAGAATGACGACGCCCATGATGACATTGTGCTAGCCCAGTTTGTGGAAAATGTAATCCAAATCATGGGTAGTTTTACATGGGGTCCACCTTTGTACACCATCTTGTTGCCACCGACTACATAGACTTAGTTAAAAATGCAATGGAAGCAGTGTCAGTCAAGCCTTTCATTGAATTCAATGCATGAAACATCTTCATATGAGTTAAAATAACAAGTTCAAACTCCTTACAAAGTCTTCCCTTTCAAAGGATTCATCTTTCCTTCATTGACTGTCCTATCTCTAGTAGCCATTAAATACAAGACTGTCAAACATAACTCACAGCAGAGACCTTCTACCAAAACTTTGATTAGTGTTTTGAATACCCCTTTGAGGGTTTTAAATCTTATCCAAAAATCTTCATATGTCACTTTGAAAAACAGATGCAAAACTTGACTGTCACGTTTCCATTTTAGGCCTAATTAGGTCTCAACATATTAGGGCTTATTGGATATATCACTTATACCATCAATTTCTTCTAAACAATGCTTGAAACACATCAATCTTGGTCTGTTAAAGCTTAAAAGTCCATTTGATGGTCAATTCCTTAAGTATTTATGCAAACCCTAGATCATCACAGACAAGACTACCTTGTTTCATACTGTATCAAAGTTTCTCAGGAAAAAAATTCAATCCCACTCAATTTTATCTTAATCCATTGATCTAAACACTCAGGAATACTAGAACAGTCATCACAAAGATTCTTTCTACCAATTATCAAGATTTTTCAATGGTAAAGTAGAGAGAAACACAATTTTCAAATGCTATTGTTTACCCTAATATGAGTTTAGACTGTTTTTACAAAAAAAATCAATATCTTCTTCTAATGAAAACTAAATTGCATGAAACCAAGTGCAAACAGAAGGTGATTGACATTATCAACACTTACAAACAATTTGGCATTAATTCTTGCCCGTATAGGGCCATACTCATTAGAAAAATAGTAAATTTTTGTATGTAAATGCAATAAAACTGAGATTTCTTCATTCAAATTCCTTGGATCAATCACTCACGCCTCAAAATCAGTTTACAAGGCCTTTATAAAGGAATTACAACTGAATTTTCAGTTTCTAACTTCCTCCCAATGATCCAAACCTATGTGACTCTTCACCTTCCATTATTTTGCTCTTTTTAACAACTTTACAAATATGTGTTGACAAGTTTTTTACAACTTTGCAAATTATAACATAATAAACTCAAATGACCTCTTAACAACTTCAATACATAGAAAATGACTTAAATGAGCTCCTTACAATGTGGAGACAATAAAATTGAATCAAATTTCCAGATTTTCCCTATGGAGGCATAACTTTGTCAAGGTGCTCCTGCACCATACTCCCAGCCAAGAAAAGAATCCAAGTCCACTTGGATTGATGTTGTCAACAACCTTCATTTCCTGTATGCTCTGCCTCAAATTAAAATTCCTTCTAACCACCTTCATTTTCACCTTTGGTTTGAATTTTTCCATGCAAATCAGCTTCATACCTTACTTACCAACTGAAATCAAAATCATTATGCTTTGATTCATCTCAATGTCTTCTTTCTCCCTTTGTCCTCTAACCTACAACTTCTTCCCTGTCCACAAGATTAGTACAATAAAGAAATGAAACATAGTTTTTATCATCATACCTCCATCTCTCCTTAACTCTTTGCAAACTTCCAAAATTAGTTCATCTTTGATCACTTGTTCATCTAATCTTGACACCAACTCAATATCATTTCCCTCTAAGACCAGGTTCTTCATCTCTATTGCACCTTCATCTTCATGCTTGAACTCTTCTTGTGCATCTTCAAACACTTCTACTTGCTTTTTCCTTCTTGCTGCCTTTGCTTGTCTTCTTCTTGTTTTGAACAATTCTCCTAATGGGCCATGTAACTCTTCTCTTTATCTTCAAGTGCCAAATTGTTGTCTGCTTCATCATTTGTTCTATCTTCATCATGGATTCTTGAAACTCTTTTTCCCATCTTGTCATCTCTTGCTTCAATGCTGATATTTCTCTGTCCATCTTCTCTTGTCTCTTTTTCTTCTTTCTTTCTTCCTCTTCCTGCAAATTCCTCTTCAACACATCCATCTTTTCCTCTTTCACAATTTCTCAACTTTCTCTACCTTCTCTTGGCAGTAACCAGGTTCTTCTTAACTTGCACACAACCACAACACAAACACAAAACCACAAAATTTCTCTAGCCTAGTTCTTTTGTTGAGCTCTGATACCAATCTGATGCAAGTATAGAGGAAGAAACAAACTACCTCAATTCCAATTAACAAAACTCAAAGCATGCCTTTGTTTTCTTACCCATCACAAATGCATTTTTCCCTTCACAAGACCCTTGTTTCAACACTCAAAATATAATTTAGAGTTCCAATCTCAATAGGACCTTAAAAACTCCTTTACCATGTTGAAAAATGACTGAACAGAGCCAACTTAGCTTCCTCAAACATCATTTAGTGGTCATTCCTTTCCAACTGTCCTCAACTTTCCACAATGGCACATAATGGTTACAACACTAACTTAGGCTTCAAAGGCATAACCAATCAATTCAATGCATGAAGCATCTTCATATGAGTTAAAATAACAAGTTCAAACTCCTTACAAAGTCTGCCCTTTCAAAGGATTCATCTTTCCTTCATTGATTGTCCTATCTCTAGTAGCCATTAAATACAAGATTGTCAAACATAACTCACAGCAAATACCTTCTACCAAAACTTTGATTAGTGTTTTGAATACCCCTTTGAGGGTTTTAAATCTTATCCAAAAATCTTCATATGTCACTTTGAAAAATAGATGCAAAACCTGACTGTCACGTTGCCATTTTAGGCCTAATTAGGTCTCAACATATTAGGGCTTATTGGATATATCACTTACACCATCAATTTCTTCTATCCAATGCTTGAAAAACATCAATCTTGGTCTGTTAAAGCTTAAAATTCCATTTGATGGTCAATTCCTTAAGTATTTATGCAAACCCGAGATCATCACAAACAAGACTACCCTGTTTCAAACTGTATCATAGTTTCTCAAGCAAAAAATTCAATCCCACTCAATTTTATCTTAATCCATTGATCTAAACCCTCAGGAATATTAGAACAGTCATCACAAAGATTCTTTCTACCAATTAGCAAGAGTTTTCAATTGTAGAGTAGAGAGAAACACAATTTTCAAATGCTAGTGTTTACCCTAATATGAGTTTAGACTGTTTTTACAAAAAAAATGCAATATCTTCTTCTAATGAAAATTAAATTGCATGAAACCAAGTGCAAACAGAAGGTGATTGACATTATCAACACATACAAAAAAATTGGCATTAATTCTTGCCCGTACAGGGTTGTACTCATCAGAAAAATAGTAAATTTTTGTATGTAAATGCAATAAAATAGAGATTTCTTCATTTAAATTCCTTGGATCAATCACCCACACCTCAAAATCGGTTTACAAGGCCTTTATAAAGGCATTAGAACTGACTTGTCAGTTTCTAACTTCCTCCCTATGATCCAAACCTATGTGACTCTTCACCTTCCATTATTTTTCTCTTTTTAACAACTTTACAAATATGTGTTGACAACTTTTTTACAACTTTGAAAATTATAACATAATAAAATCAAATGACCTCCTAACAACTTCAATACATAGAAAATGACTGAAATGAGCTCCTTACAATGTGGAGACAATAAAATTGAATCAAATTTCAAGATTTTCCCTATGGAGGCATAACTTTGTCAAGGTGCTCTTGCACCACTTTCACACTTATCTAGGGATTTATTAATTAATTATTCCTTAATTGTCCCCTTTAATTCAAATCCAAGCCTAATTAATTGCAATTTTCAAAGAGGAAAACCCAACATTCATTAATTCCATAACATAACACTTAACATTGGAGAATGTGTGTCCTAGGTAAGTGACTTGGGTCTTCACTTAGGCCTAGAACCTAAATTTCAAATATGTTCTTGGTGGTTTTTCAATGAACTCAAATGTTTATTCACATGTCGGCTTGTGTTATTTGAATTTTAGGAATTAATGTTAACATGTGTATAAATAAGAGGTCATTTCACTATGTTTCATCCTAGAAAATCTAAGACTTCAAGCATTTTAGCAAATTTATGAGAAAGTGTGATCAAGAGCATTTCAAGGCATTCAAGGGAAGATTTGAAGAAGCTTATTATAGAAATCAAGATTCCATTATCATGCCAAAGTCTCTTTGCATCATGCATGTTATTTGAGCTAATATGTTGATGTAGTGGTTAAGATCCATTCAAGCATTCAAAGGCATTGTTTCAAGTCAAGTTTCATGATCAAGATCCACATCCATTGAAGTCATTTCATGCAAGTTGCAAATCCATTACCAAGGTTCAAATAAGGGCTTTGGTGAGTTATGACATTGCATTTGTTCATTCATCATTCCTTCATGCTATTTCATTTCATTACAAGGTTTAATTACCAAAATGAGGTTTGACCAAGGAAAACCCCCGTTCACCTAAAAAACAACATTTTTCCCTCTTTGATGTGTGTTTGCAGATTTTAGGTGGAAGATCTATTGAAGAGAAAAAATTGTGAAGTTGTCAAAGTTGTCAAAGTTGTCACCATTCTTGCAATTTCACGAAAATTGACCTATAGGATTTATTTCCAACTTTCTAATTGCGAGCTTCTGGAATCTAAGAGTGTAGACACAAGAGAAAAAAACCTAGAAACATATTTTTAAGAGCCCTAGCCAGGACCCATTCGCCATAGAGTGAATGAGCCCTTAGTTTGCTTTGAAAAAACACTTTTGGTGACTGGTACACATCACTTTCCCATTCTTAGATCTACAATTTGACTATTGGTTCCATCATAATTGAGTTTAATCTTCTAGATGCACTTTATAGCTTGCGATTTGGAGTTGTTTTTCTATTTTTAATCTTTCTTCCCAAAGTGTTGTTTGACTCGTACCCTTGTCCTAGCATGAAAGGGAAATTTGCATATTCACACCTTGATTTGGTTCACCTTTTGGTTGTTAGTCATTTTATTGTTTGGATCTCATTCCTTGAATGAAATAGTGGAAAATAGGGTTAGTTGTTATCATTTTGGTGAATCCCCTTTCATTAACCACTATTTTCCTATGTTTCATTGTGGTGAACCTGACTTTGCTCATTGTAATTTTATGATTTTGGAGTCCATATTCACCCTATATTTAGATCTTGCGTTCATTTTCATTTCATTTCACTAAATTGAGTCCCATTTAGGGTATCTAGTTTGCACTTAACTTTGCATTTCATTTTAGGGTTTTAGGATTGCATCTGTGTATTCTTTAAATCTGAAAAATACAAAAAAAATCAATCATTTTGCATATCATTTACATAGCATTGGATTATATTCAATTGCATTTGAAAATTGAAACAAAATTGCACATCAAATTAGGTCTCCTAGCTTGTCATTTTATCATATTTTGCACTTGCATTCAACATTAAATTCACAAAAAAATCAAATTGTAACTTGTTGTTTCTAATCAAAATCTGAGAACCACTAAAATCTTCTTAGAAATTTGTAAGAAACTTTTTAAAAACCCTAACCTAGGACCCATTCACCCTAGGGCGAATCAGTCCCTAATCAGGGTCATTTCCTTATTTTCTGGGCATTAAAACATCTATTTTTCTATTTCATTTTGTTGTTTTCAGTTTTAAGTTTTAGTTTACAGATATTATGTTAAGTGAAATTGATCATATTTAGCTTAATTTGATAAATCTAGTGCATTGTGTGATTTCAAAATTACATTTAGAAAACATCATTTTCAGGGTTTTGCATTGTGTAATCAGAAAATTACCTTGTTTAGAATTTGAAAAATCTAAAAATTCCCTTGCATTTTAAACAATGGAAATGTGCATAGGTAACCTATGGAAATCTTTGACATCCTTAGTTGATGTTTCAAGTTGTGTTTTTGGTAATGATCCTAATACAATTGAACCTAATCATGCTCAATTAGCTCCTAATGAGTGTCCTCGTGAAGTTGACATCATTGGAGAAGATGATGATAGCATGAACACCTTCATAAATGATTTCCTTAACAATCTTGAGAACAATTCATCTTGTTCCCATCAATGCAACAACCAACACCTCCTACCATCCCACCACTTGATATGTTTGGTCGTTTACATCCTAAAATTGAGTCACAAACTAAGCCTAAACTTCCAACAATGAGTGAACTTAGCTCTTCTAATCAAGTGCATAACTATCCATCATATGTTAACAAAGTGACCAACACAACCATCAATATAGAAGAGACCTATGGACAAGGTTTTAAGATTTTAACTAAACAAGGATGTGACAACTAATGAGCATGAAATTCACAAACTTTTAGAGCAACTCCCTATTAAAGACACTAAGGGACTAGGATATCATTTAAATCCTTATCCCTTCACATCTTCTAAAGATACATATGCCCTCCCTCATAATGATGAAGTAATGTCTCACACGGATGATAGGATCACTTTAGGTCCTTCTCCTTCCAATCCACCTCAACAAGATCCTCAAACAAGTAAGAAACTCAAACCTTACAAACTCAAAAAGTTGTCATTCCTACATACTAAAACACAAATTGAACAAAAAATGGAAGACCTTCATATAGGATGGCTTACATTAACACCTCCCAATAGAAGCAATAAACCTAAGAAAAACATGAATTATTGTGCATATCATAGAACCCTTGGGAACCTTACTAATGAGTGTCGCGCCTTAAGAGGGACCCTTGAGAAATTTGATATGATGGAGATAATCCCTTAAAGCATGCGCTTTGCTCCTTGCCATGTAATAGCTGTAGGATCCTAGTATGCTCATTATTACATGTTTAACATTCATTACAAATCATTCTCTTCATTGCAAGGAGCTCATTCTCATCACTTATCTCGACTCATCCTTATCCTGCACTTAGTGGGGGCAAGGGGTTAGATAGCCTTGTCCTAGTTTTGGCACTTGATGTTGTCCCTTTAGCTAGTTTTCCTCCTTCCACATACACTGAACAAGATTGGGATGCAAACAACTTGCTATAGGTTGACTCACATGTGCCTTGCTAGTATTTTGCTTTGTTTTCTTTTGCATGTTTCTTTGTGTGATTGCATGTGCATAATGTGATTCCCCGTACTATTTTGTTTGATGTATCTCTCTCTTTATGTGCATTCTTCTATATGTATCTTCATTCCTCTATATGTCGTAAAACTTTATCTTTTTTATTGTCTTGTTTTTTTTTTCTTTTCTGGATGACGCAAAGACGTCGAGACGTTTAGGTCTCTTCCATGTTGACCCGAAAGCTTTTTCTTTTATTTTGCTCTTTGTGTCATTATTCCTGTTCTGTGAGTATTTGGGGAATGATGATGTTTCTGAGCTCTATAACCACATTGTAGCAAAGATATATTGACCCCAAATCCATAGATCCCTTACATGTTTTTGGGGGCAATCCCTTCCCCTTTACATGATGTAGCTTCATTTAGAAACATATGACTTGGCATAGGGCTTTCTGAGTAAGCTCCCATGTCTTCTTCTACTTTAAAGTTATTACTCACAATAATGATGTTAGTAATTCCTTTAAAGTGGGGGAATACATTGGTGTCCCTGCGTTCTTTATGTGATTTTCTTACTTCTTGTGATGTGTCCTTTTCTTGGTGATGACATTGGGTTTGATGTCCTCTAAGAGAGTGATATTTCTTAGCATACGGCTTTCCTCTTAGTGGTGATGCTACGCATTACATTCCCTAAGTTGCAAATATTTTATCCTAGACTTTCCCTCTCTTAGAGACATTAGGCACGATGATCCCTAAGGAGAAGACCTTACACAAACTAAGTGAAATCCCTTTGAACAAAACTATATATATGTATAATTCCAATCCCTATAAGGCCACCAAGCATAGCACACCTTGCTTGCTAGTCGAGCCTTCCCCATGTTCATGAGTGCTTAGCATAACGCAACTTGTTAGGTGCTCGAAGTGTCATAGTGTGGTGCCTTATTGAAGTTGTCAGGAGGATAGCTTTGATATGGTATGGGAGCCTAATAAGATTCTCTCATTTGCCACATGTTGGAGGCTCACCTAGTGGACGACTTGAGGTTCCATTAGCTTGTGTGAGCATTCACGTTGTTTGCATAGTGGACATCGAGTTCTTGTTGTGAACGTGTAGGACAAACAACCATGTTCCACATCATGTTGGGATAGTCGTAACTTGATCCTTCCCTTTCCTAGACAACCAACTGTGTTCCACATTGCATTGGGATAGTTGTAGCTTGATCCTCCCTTCTCTTCTCCTAGGCTTTGATGTTGTATGATTGAGTATCTTTGTCATTGTTGCATACATAAGTGTCTTGAATGTCTACTTTAGTGTGAGTTTGACATGGGGTCATACTCTCACTAAAGTGGGGGCTACATTAGGGGAAATTTACATTAAAAAATGGCCTCCTAAGGAACTCTAAAAAAAAAAAATTATCTCATATAATACAAATTATTTAAATATAAAAAATATAAATTACTTAACTACATGAGTTAAGTGGGGACACATGTTTCTATTATAATTCCTTAAAAAACTGAAGTTCATGATTTTTTAAAAGTGGTAACATATATTTCTATTATAATTTATAAAAAACTCAAGTTCACTTTCTTCATTATTTATTTTTTATTTAAAAACTCTTAAACTCAAGTTTGGTAACTTATATTTCTATTATAATTTATTAAAAAAGTCAAGTTCACTTTCTTTTCTTGATTATTTATTTTTTTTAATTATTTTAAAAAGTGGCAAAGTAAAAGATAATGAAAATTAGCAAAAAGGAAAGTAATCTTTTAAACGGTCTTTCTTTAAAAATATATATATATATATATTTAAAAGTTTAAAATATATTTTTAAAAAATATATTTATTTTTTTTAAATTAAAAAATATATTTAAAAGTTTAAAATATATTTTAAAATAAAATAAAATAATAAGGGGGCCACTAAATGTGAGCGCTCCCCCTTAAAAGGAGGAGTGCATCACATAAAGTGAGCGCACCCTTATAAAAGGCCACCAAAAAAATTAAAATAATAAAATTTTGATATTAGAATATTTAGATGCTAAAAATTTAAATATTAGAATATTTGAAATTATTAAAAATAATTAAAGACAATAAAATTTTGATATTAGAATATTTAGATGTTAAACATTTAAATATTAGAATATTTGAAATTGTTAAAAATAATTAAAGAAATTTAAAATAATAAAATTTTGATATTAGAATATTTAGATGCTAAACATTTAAATATTAGAATATTTGAAATTATTAAAAATAATTAAAGAATTTTTTTTATTTTTGCAGCACTTCATAAATGATTTTTATGATTTTTTAATTTTTTTTAAATGTTTTTAATATTATTTTCTTAAAGAATAATTTTTTTTTTTTGAAAATATAAAAATTTCTATAATAGAACTTAATAGAACTTAAGAATATAAATCTAAAAAACAAAAAGAATATTTTATGTTTAGAAAGATGAATGAGATAGAATAGGATATGTAGAGTTAAATTAACCATCATGAGTTAGTTCATAAGATTTTAGAAAGTTTTATTTTATAAAATAAATATTTTTATTTTTATTTTGGATGATGTCACCGTATAGGTTGATGTCATCTTTTAGTTGATTTTTGATAACTTAAAAAGCTAATGATGTCATCCTTAGGAGGCCCATTGTTTATGTAAATTTCCCCTAATGAATTAGTGTAGAAAAAAGTATCCCTTTTTCACACTTAATTTGGGAATAAATATTAAATAAAAGGACTAAATGATGCCTTAATTTAGTGTTGTAATATGTATTTCACATATTCACATTAATTTTAGGGCCTTTTAATTGAAATGGACTTTAAAATTGCGCCTTATTTTCAATGTTGTAAGGTGTACCTTTACACTTTCACACTTATCTAGGGCTTTATTAATTAATTGAGGTTAATTATGCCTTAATTGGCCCCTTTAATTCAAATCCAAGCCTAATTAATTGTAATTTTCAAAGAGGAAAACCCGACATTCATTAATGTTATAACATAACACTTAACATTGGAGAATGTGTGTCCTAGGTAAGTGACTTAGGACCCATTCACCCAAGGGAAAATGGGTCCCTCACTTAGGCCTGAGACCTAAATTTCAAATATGTTTTTGACGGTTTTTCAATGAACTCAAATGTGTATTCACATGTCGGCTTGTGTTATTTGAATTTCAGGAATTAATGTTAACATATGTATAAATAAGAGGTCATTTCACTATGTTTCATCCTAGCAAATCTAAGACTTCAAGCATTCTAGCAAATTTATGAGCAAGTGTGATCAAGAGCATTTCAAGGCATTCAAGGGAAAATTTGAAGAAAATTATTGCAGCAATCAAGATTCCATTATCATGTCAAAGTCTCCTTGCATCATGCATGCTATTTGAACTAATATGTTGATGTAGTATTCAAGATCCATCCAAGCATTCAAAGGAATTGTTTCAAGTCAAGTTTCATGATCAAGATCCACATCCATTGAAGTCATTTCATACAAGTTGCAGATGCATTACCAAAGTTCAAACAAGGGTTTTGGTGAGTTGTGACATTGCATTTGTTCATTCATCATTCCTTCATGTTACTTCATTTCATTACAGGGTTTAATTACCAAAATGGGGTTTGACCAAGGCAAACCCCCATTCACCTAACAAACAACATTTTTCCCTCTTTGATGTGTGTTTGCAAATTTTAGGTGGAAGATCTATTAAAGAGCAAAAATTGCAAAGTTGTCAAAGTTGTCACCATTCTTGCAATATCACAGAAACTAACCTACATGATTTATTTCCAGTTTTCTAACCACGAGCTTCAAGAATTTGGGAGTGCAGACATAGCAAATCAAAACCCAGAAACAAATTTTCAGGAGCCCTAGCCAAGACCCATTCGCCATAGGGAAAATGAGTGCTCAATTTGCTTTAAAAAAGCACTTTTGGTGACTAGTACACATCACTTTCCCATTCTCAAATCTACAATTTGACTGTTGGTTCCATTAGAATTGAGTTTAATCTTCTAGATGCACTTTATAGCTTGCAATTTGGAGTTATTTTGCTATTTTTAATCTTTCTCCCCAAAGTGTTGTTTGACTCATACCCTCATCCTAGCATAAAAGGGAAATTTGCAGATTCACACCTTGATTTGGCTCAACTTTTGGTTGTTAGTCATTTCATTGTTTGGATCTCATTCCTTGAATGAAATAGTGGAAAATAAGGTTAGTTATCATTTTGGTGAACCCCCATCCATTTTTCAATGTTTCAAAGAATAGGAGTTATTGAAACATCAAGTTTGTTGAATAATTTTATTTTTATAGTAAATGGGCCCCAAAGTAATGCAAAATATGCATTTAGTGGACACTTCCATTTGGAAGTTGTGGCTCATATCAAACTTAGCTAGAATGAATCTAGCTTGACCATATGTTTGACAAAAAAATTAGTTGGAAATGTTTAAATTCACTTATGTTGATAAGTTGGTTGAAAATGTGACATAATTATGTACTTATACCATTTAATGAGGAAATCTTTGGCTCATTAAATATTGTAGAATCCCCACAATATATAGGTTATTTTTGCAAGCATTGAAAGTAATAGATTTGGAGTTGAGACAATTTCAAACAACAAAAGTTATTCAATATGCTCATTATCCACCCACAAACCCATGTCAAACTTTTGAGAAAGTACTTCTTGCATGAAACATTTCATCTCTAAAAGAGAAAAGGATTGAGAAGCTCAATTAGGCCGAAATTCTTCAAAGTTATCCCGATAAGAGACTCCAAACAACTTAATGAAAAGGTATACAAAGAGCTTGACTTGTGATCGATCCTTATACAACAATGGTCTTCTTGCATGGTAGTAGGAACATGAGCATGATTTTGATACTTGCATAGCTATGTACCTTCATCTTCATTAGAGAACATGTGATATGCCAACACAACCCTTCTAGTATTTGGTGCATAAATATGTTCTTTTTTAGTTAAATATCCTTCATTAAACACTGAGAATGAGCCCAATTGGACCAAGAAAAAACTCCACATCTCTTTCTAGGATTTTGTATTGAAAGAAGAAGAATTTTCTCTTGAAACAAATGCTCCATGGGTGGTTCCTTCCATTCTCTTTCTATAGTATTAATAATGAATCTTTTACAATATGCCTTATCTTTCTAAACAATATCATATTGTCTTCAATTTTCATTACCTATTGTCAATTCATATAATTGATACTTTGCTTTTCTCTAGGAGAAATTTGATTTTAGACATAAATAAGTAAATGATGTTGTATGGACTTAGCTTGACATAGTTTGGGATCATCCTTAGCAATATATTTACGTGTGTTATTAAATCTCTCACAAGTTCATCTATATGTTTCTAGGTTTGAAATATTTGAAAAAATAATTAATGTTCACTTTCAAAAGACGTACAAAACATTAATTTTGTAGCATATTTCAACCCACTATACATGCATTAAATGCTTGATGAAACCATTCAACAACATATCCAACTAAAATTTCAACAACAAAATTCAAAACTACTTGATAGAACCATTCACCAACAAATCCAACTAAAATTTCAACAAAAATCTTCGTTGACAATCCCAAACACCGTAATGCAACAATAAAAACTCACATATATTCATCCCCACTCTAATACCCACCTACAAATTGAAAGATTATTTATGAACCTTAGAAATTAATCATGATATTGAACCAAGTTCACCAATTCATGGGTAACCGAGACTTGTAAAAACATGTGTTTTATACCTTTTGGCTAAGATCAAAATTTATCCAACCTAATATTTTAAAAATTGACATTTTCAAATACTAGAATGTGTACCTGCACAAGACACTCCATTTTTATTTTAAAACCAAGACAAACAAATAACGTTTGAACTCGTTTGTTGCATGTTATGACACGCATACTTTTTACATATATCAAATTCTATTAAATATTAAACAAATTTAATTATCACATAAATACTCTCAAATACCGATGCCCATTTTGTGTAAGGATTTTTTTTTAATTATTTCGCTTCAAGTTGTCCCGCACGTATTTTGCGGTTCTTTATTATTATTTATTTTTTATTATATATTTCTCTAATTTTTAACTATATATTCCACTCGACATGCACGGCACTTTCAAGAAATTGATAATAATGCAATAAAGGTATAAACAGAAATTAAGAACCGGCAGGGTATTTTACCCAAAAGGAACGGGAATCACAAACAAGATTAAAAAAGGGGAGTCTGATAGTACGGATTGGAGATAAAAGTCAGTTCGTAAATTTGCCGCCACTAAAAAACAGTGGGGTTCGGTTATCTTTTAACCACTTGATCTGGCATTATTTGCCTGAAATCCAAGCCAGTCAATTCGCTGCAAGGCATCTTAAGAAGTTTCATTATTATTACTGTTACAGTCCTTACACAGCTTTACATCTTCTACACAGCTTTTTTCAGAAGTAATGTTCTATGGATTGAAAAACCATTATTTTTATTATGTTTTCTCTGTGCGGCTGCTAAAATAATGAGAATAAAAACTGACCGCCATTGATAGAGATACCATACTTGACAAAACACGAAAGGCAAATGAATGCATTGAGGATTTTCCTTTTCCATATACGGAACAAAACAGCTAAAGAAATTACGGGGATTTAAAACAAAATTTACAGTGAGAAGAATTGATGATTTCGGAACGTCCAGACTCCATAGCTTCTGTAATGTAGTGGGGAAGCCTGTTAACTACAAACTTATGGACGATAAGGTTGATAATTAACATATTAAACTGTAAATTGATGGCAGAGAAACTTTTATGCTCACAATATCCGGCCTTAATAATGTCTAAGAAAATCTATACAATTACTTGGAAAAAGAATTGTTCAGGAAAGAATACCTCAAAATCCAGCATTCTCAAATCCATGCAAATCGATTACTTTGGTGCAGGACTTTCTCATGAGGGCAACCTTGGCAAGCTTCTCGGCTGTTCGCCAAGCAGAGGCACTAGAGCTTGCATTCGGATTGGGCGGGGAAATAAGTTCAGGCTGTGCTGGGTTTTGTGAGCGGACAACCATGTCCGCCATGGACGGCGTCTGGTATTCTCTGCTGTAATTCTCAAAACTTTCGCCACGGGTTGTGGCTCTTTGTCCGAGATGCGAGCTGTGAGAAGAAAGCACAAATGCCCGTCCAGAACGTTCGTAGGTCTGCCTATTGGCCATCCTGACTTGTATCTCGGTGATTTCTGATTCGAGTGAGAGGTAGAGTGACCGGTCGGAGGTTCGAGCTGAGGCTGCGGAGAGTTGTAGGTCTGCTTTTGCTTTTTGGAGGATTTCTTGGGCGCCAGACATTTCGCCACGCTCGGCCAGGGTTTTAGCATCGGCTATGGCTTGAGCTGTTCGAAGGCGCTGCTGTTGCTTTTGTACGTCCAAATTTAGGGCGACAGGATATCCGATGGTGCCTTCAGGACGCGAGATTGACAGGAACTTTTCTTGAATGTGCAGAATTTGCTGCGAGACGGGGTCCTTGAAAGAACAATTGACAGAAACTAAATTCGTAGGGTTTGACGAGTTCAAAATGGAAGATAAGTGAAGATCCACCAGTATGTCTCTGCATTCTTCTGCATAAAGATCTCGAAGCTTTACTGTACCATGGGTGCCGTCGTCGGAAACGGAAGTGTCATAGCTTCCGGCGTGTAGGCATTTTAATTTTGTGGCTGCACAGGCGGAGAGCGATAAATTTACGTCTTGCACCACGACGCTAAGCAATCCGCCGATGCACTGCGCAAAGGCCTCTTGGACGAGGCTTTCCGATTGAATGAAGGAAAATGTGCCGCCAGATTGTTCAGAAACGGAGTGCATCGTAGCGGCGTCGTGGTCGACGCCGAAGCCAAAGGTATGGACGGGTATTTGAATTGCGGTGCTCTGTACTGAAGCTACAGAGCTGCTGCGCCTTTCGCCGCCGCGAGAGCTGAGGCTGTAGGTGTCATGGCCGTCCGAGAGCAACATGATGCTCGCCACGGGGTTTCGAACCCGGCGATCTTCGAGAACTTTAGTGCCTTTTCGCAGGCCCTCGGAAATATTTGTGCCGCCTGTGCAGATGAGGCGCTCGATCACGCGACGTGCGGATCGTTGCCCTTCAGGAACCATGCGCTTTAAGGGAAAAACTCTCTTCGCCGTGGAAGAAAAGGCAACGATGGAGAGCCTGTCCGCGGGGCTTAGGTTTGATATCACAAAAGCCATGGCGCGTTTGAGCAGCGAGAGCTTTGTTCCAGACATGCTTCCGCTTACATCAAGCACTGTGACAAGATCGATCGGCGCACGGCTGTTGTTTTTCTCAGAAATTTGTTCTCTTGCCTTGACGTGCACGAGAATCGTGAAATTCTCGCAGGCTTTGCCTGCTTCAACCGCTTCCATCTCAGGATGCAACGATATTTCCATTTTCGCTGTAGGATCGCTGGTTCCTTCGGAATCCGCCGCTGTTTCGAGCTCTTGATCTTTTGCTTGGCCTTCGTTTGATCTCGAAATGGAATCAAGAGGCTCATCGTCGTCGTACACGGGAGGCTCCTGAGAAAAGCTTTGGCGATGTCCCCTAAAGCTTGCGATGGAATCATCTAGGATTCTCAACACCGGATCCAATCTTCGCTGTTCATCTTCTGCATTTCTCAAGGCTTCCTGACGCCTGGGAATGAGGTTTTCATTTCTCATCCCTGGAACAACTTTGTTTTCTTCCTTGGCGGGAGCCTGCCACGGTACTTCCTTCCATTTTGCCCTGCAGACGGGACAAATCAAGTTGCCGTGACGGACATTCGAGGCAATGCATTGAAAATGGAAAGAATGAGAGCATTCGGCTGTAAATATTGCATGACCCTGCCCGGGCTTCATCGTCTCCAAGCATATTGCACACGAGCTCTGTAAAAAAACAAAAAAATATCAAAACTTCCTGCAAACAAAATCTCCTCAGAGATTATACAATTTTCTGATATAAAATAGAAAGTCCAGACACAAAGAGTGACGCGGCGAACCTAATATACAAATCTATCAGATTTCCATACTGCTTATTCAAAACAATATTGCATTCACACAATTTCTCTTCTATAAATCAAAGTCTCGTGGACTAAACAAAAATATTACAGCCATTCTTCGCTACAACATACTTTGGAGATTCGAATCCCGCTTCGAAACAGAGATGGCGATCGTGGCGACTGCGGCGGCACACCATTAGAAACCAACTCCGTCGGCGACACGTTTTCCGTCTGAAGCAACCTTGGGCTACCCTGGCATTGCGACCGCGGGGTTTGAACCGCCGACCTAGGACTATCAACACGGCAATTCGCTCTCGGACTCGGGCTCGCCACGCTTTGCAGCTGCAAACCACGAGGACTTCCGCTATTATTTCCTGTAACTACAACTCTTGAACCAGCCACGTTTCGGGACTCAAACCTTGAACCACTCGCACTAAAATCTTCCCCACTCTCCTCCTCAAGCTCCGGAGGAACCGACGCGCAAACACCAAATCCAAATGCGCTTCTAGCCCTTCTCCATCCGGTGCCCATTGTTTAACAAAACTTCACCCGGCGAGAATTCCTCAGTGCCCGATCTTTCCCTAAACAAATTTCCTCTCTTCTCAATACTACAACCAGCTGAAGCTCATTCTTTCCCCGAGCCACAGCGTCCTGACGATTGAATACAAAAGCCCAGGTGCCACCATTGAAGAACCAAAAAAAAAACTTCAAAAAAAAAAAAAATACCCCACAGACGCTTATATCAGTCGAGGACAAGCAACAATGCTGCAAAAGTTATAATGCGAGGAATCCATAGGAGCTCCCAAAGCTATGACGACATATTGTTATGGCGGGCCCGCGGATCAAAGAGACCGGCCACCGCCGGTGAAAAGAACGGCCATTTTGCGACCAGTCAACACCCGTGCGTGCGGACGTAGGACCTGACAGAGACACAAACGTAAAGGAGTCGAGACGTATCCGGTACCCATTCAGCCTGCAAGTTTGAAACGCTTCCAGTCATACTCAATCCACCATTTCTCACGTCTACGACAACTGACAGAAATTAGAGTCTTCTACAAACTGGTTAGTAACAGTATATACTAACCCTCTATCTCGTAGTAATGGATCAGGTTACAGATTGTTAACAATAGGAAATTGGGTTGTGGGTTTGTTCTCTATTGATTTGGGGTTTGTTTCTTTCTTCGAGTTTATTCAGTTAAGATTGGGATCGTGGAAATAGACCTATGTTAACAAAAAAAAAACAATAGAAAATTGGATACAGCCGTAAAAATATAAATATAAAATTATTATATATATTTTTATAAAGATTAAAAGGACAACTTTGAATAGGTAAGTGTACCATGGCCCGCCACGTTACTAGTGCGCCCGCGCATTCTTTTGAAACGTAATACAAACATAAGTGGGCCGTACTCCAGTCTTTAACGCATGCACTTAGCGCCGGAGTCTCGTTAATATTGTGGAGAGGGGGCCGCCGTTTTGTTTGAATGCTTTTAATTTGTAGGACTCAACTCTGCCTACTGTCACTGCAGTTTTGACTCCAATTTTTATTTCTAGAAAGGGTAGCCTAACGTATTTTTCAGTTTGCCTCTAACTTTCCCTTTGTAGATTTTGTAATTTTCGTTTTTTGTCCTCATTTGAATTTGATGGCCGTATCACAGCATACGCCTCTTTCCTGCCGTATGATACAATCAATACTGTAGACCATTCTTGGAGGGCTGTCAAAGTTTTGAAACAGATAGCCATCGTGAAAAGTCTTCTAGTCCAGCACGGTCGACTGTGAAATATAACCTGTTGCATCAAGGCCTACTTTTAAACTTCGTTATTTTATAACAATTATCCCAAAAACTAAGCTTGTTAGTCCCTTTCTTAACAATAGGTAACTATTGTAATGGATAATTGATCATTAGTAGTTATTTATATGATGGGAAAATATAAAAAGTTGAATCAGTAATCTATTTATTTCTTTTAGAAGAATTAGTAAGATGTAAATGTAGTAATTATATTATTATTTATAGTATTTGATTGAATCATTATTATTATTTTTTTTTTTTCATGAACATTCAAAATATGAAATAATGTTCATGAAGGAAATTTGTTAAAATCATTTTTTAGAGTTAAAAAAATTGGACAAAAACTTACAAAATTTTGTCTATATTTTAGACTAGTCATGAATTGTATTTCAACTTTAGATTGTGTTTAAGTTAATCTTATTATTACTAATTACCATGATTCTCAAGGTTATGTATAAAAAAATGTTTTAACATACTTGTAACTACATCAACACATAATAATGATGAGAGAATCATATATTCATTTTTTCATTAATTCACTTGTTACTACATTAAAATTCTAGCTTCTCAATACTTTTTTCAAGAGTATATATACATTCATCTTGCATAAATCATGCAAGTTATCTCCCATGAAGGTGTAAACAAGTACAATTAACAATAAAGGTACCAAAATTTATACAATAGTACAAAATAAGAACAAAAATATAGATGATAACATTTCTTCTTTTTATACTCAAGGTAAAAGTGCATTTGAAGGAATCAACAAAGGGTATGTGCAGGATCATGATGGGCCAAACAGGCCCTTAAGTGGCAATGAAAATTCAGAAAAATCAGAGTTAGGCAACTTGACGTAAAAATTTGAATAAGTTATCTATATTATTTCAAAAAC
>VDFB02203453.1:48320-120351 GCA_007258455.2 Sequoia sempervirens
CCTTAGTGAAGTTGTCAGGAGGATAGCTTTGATATGGTATGGGAGCCTAATAAGATTCTCTCATTTGCCACATGTTGGAGGCTCACCTAGTGGACGACTTGAGGTTCCATTAGCTTGTGTGAGCATTCACGTTGTTTGCATAGTGGACATCGAGTTCTTGTTGTGAACGTGTAGGACAAACAACCATGTTCCACATCATGTTGGGATAGTCGTAACTTGATCCTTCCCTTTCCTAGACAACCAACTGTGTTCCACATTGCATTGGGATAGTTGTAGCTTGATCCTCCCTTCTCTTCTCCTAGGCTTTGATGTTGTATGATTGAGTATCTTTGTCATTGTTGCATACATAAGTGTCTTGAATGTCTACTTTAGTGTGAGTTTGACATGGGGTCATACTCTCACTAAAGTGGGGGCTACGTAGTGTAGAAAAAGTATCCCTTTTCACATAATTTGGGAATAAATATTAAATAAAGGACTAAATGATGCCTTAATTTAGTGTTGTAATATGTATTTCACATATTCACATTAATTTTAGGGCCTTTTAATTAAAATGGACTTAATTGTGCCTTATTTTCAATGTTGTAAGGTGTACCTTTACACTTTCACACTTATCTAGGAATTTATTAATTAATTGAGGTTAATTATGCCTTAGTGGCCTTTAATTCAAATCCAAGCCTAATTAATTGTAATTTTCAAAGAGGAAAACCCGACATTCATTAATGTTATAACATAACACTTAACATTGGAGAATGTGTGTCCTAGGTAAGTGACTTAGGACCCATTCACCCAAGGGAAAATGGGTCCCTCACTTAGGCCTGAGACCTAAATTTCAAATATGTTTTTGACGGTTTTTCAATGAACTCAAATGTGTATTCACATGTCGGCTTGTGTTATTTGAATTTCAGGAATTAATGTTAACATATGTATAAATAAGAGGTCATTTCACTATGTTTCATCCTAGCAAATCTAAGACTTCAAGCATTCTAGCAAATTTATGAGCAAGTGTGATCAAGAGCATTTCAAGGCATTCAAGGGAAAATTTGAAGAAAATTATTGCAGCAATCAAGATTCCATTATCATGTCAAAGTCTCCTTGCATCATGCATGCTATTTGAACTAATATGTTGATGTAGTATTCAAGATCCATCCAAGCATTCAAAGGAATTGTTTCAAGTCAAGTTTCATGATCAAGATCCACATCCATTGAAGTCATTTCATACAAGTTGCAGATGCATTACCAAAGTTCAAACAAGGGTTTTGGTGAGTTGTGACATTGCATTTGTTCATTCATCATTCCTTCATGTTACTTCATTTCATTACAGGGTTTAATTACCAAAATGGGGTTTGACCAAGGCAAACCCCCATTCACCTAACAAACAACATTTTTCCCTCTTTGATGTGTGTTTGCAGATTTTAGGTGGAAGATCTATTAAAGAGCAAAAATTGCAAAGTTGTCAAAGTTATCGCCATTCTTGCAATATCACAGAAACTAACCTACATGATTTATTTCCAGTTTTCTAACCACGAGCTTCAAGAATTTGGGAGTGCAGACATAGCAGATCAAAACCCAAAAACAAATTTTCAGGAGCCCTAGCCAAGACCCATTCGCCATAGGGAAAATGAGTGCTCAGTTTGCTTTAAAAAAGCACTTTTGGTGACTAGTACACATCACTTTCCCATTCTCAAATCTACAATTTGACTGTTGGTTCCATTAGAATTGAGTTTAATCTTCTAGATGCACTTTATAGCTTGCAATTTGGAGTTATTTTGCTATTTTTAATCTTTCTCCCCAAAGTGTTGTTTGACTCATACCCTCGTCCTAGCATAAAAGGGAAATTTGCAGATTCACACCTTGATTTGGCTCAACTTTTGGTTGTTAGTCATTTCATTGTTTGGATCTCATTCCTTGAATGAAATAGTGGAAAATAAGGTTAGTTATCATTTTGGTGAACCCCCATCCATTTTTCAATGTTTCAAAGAATAGGAGTTATTGAAACATCAAGTTTGTTGAATAATTTTATTTTTATAGTAAATGGGCCCCAAAGTAATGCAAAATATGCATTTAGTGGACACTTCCATTTGGAAGTTGTGGCTCATATCAAACTTAGCTAGAATGAATCTAGCTTGACCATATGTTTGACAAAAAAATTAGTTGGAAATGTTTAAATTCACTTATGTTGATAAGTTGGTTGAAAATGTGACATAATTATGTACTTTTACCATTTAATGAGGAAATCTTTGGCTCATTAAACATTGCAGAATCCCCACAATATATAGGTTATTTTTGCAAGCATTGAAAGTAATAGATTTGGAGTTGAGACAATTTCAAACAACAAAAGTTATTCAATATGCTCATTATCCACCCACAAACCCATGTCAAACTTTTGAGAAAGTACTTCTTGCATGAAACATTTCATCTCTAAAAGAGAAAAGGATTGAGAAGCTCAATTAGGCCGAAATTCTTCAAAGTTATCCCGATAAGAGACTCCAAACAACTTAATGAAAAGGTATACAAAGAGCTTGACTTGTGATCGATCCTTATACAACAATGGTCTTCTTGCATGGTAGTAGGAACATGAGCATGATTTTGATACTTGCATAGCTATGTACCTTCATCTTCATTAGAGAACATGTGATATGCCAACACAACCCTTCTAGTATTTGGTGCATAAATATGTTCTTTTTTAGTTAAATATCCTTCATTAAACACTGAGAATGAGCCCAATTGGACCAAGAAAAAACTCCACATCTCTTTCTAGGATTTTGTATTGAAAGAAGAAGAATTTTCTCTTGAAACAAATGCTCCATGGGTGGTTCCTTCCATTCTCTTTCTATAGTATTAATAATGAATCTTTTACAATATGCCTTATCTTTCTAAACAATATCATATTGTCTTCAATTTTCATTACCTATTGTCAATTCATATAATTGATACTTTTCTTTTCTCTAGGAGAAATTTGATTTTAGACATAAATAAGTAAATGATGTTGTATGGACTTAGCTTGACATAGTTTGGGATCATTCTTAGCAATATATTTACGTGTGTTATTAAATCTCTCACAAGTTCATCTATATGTTTCTAGGTTTGAAATATTTGAAAAAATAATTAATGTTCATTTTCAAAAGACGTACGAAACATTAATTTTGTAGCATATTTCAACCCACTATACATGCATTAAATGCTTGATGAAACCATTCAACAACATATCCAACTAAAATTTCAACAACAAAATTCAAAACTACTTGATAGAACCATTCACCAACAAATCCAACTAAAATTTCAACAAAAATCTTCGTTGACAATCCCAAACACCGTAATGCAACAATAAAAACTCACATATATTCATCCCCACTCTAATACCCACCTACAAATTGAAAGATTATTTATGAACCTTAGAAATTAATCATGATATTGAACCAAGTTCACCAATTCATGGGTAACCGAGACTTGTAAAAACATGTGTTTTATACCTTTTGGCTAAGATCAAAATTTATCCAACCTAATATTTTAAAAATTGACATTTTCAAATACTAGAATGTGTACCTGCACAAGACACTCCATTTTTATTTTAAAACCAAGACAAACAAATAACGTTTGAACTCGTTTGTTGCATGTTATGACACGCATACTTTTTACATATATCAAATTCTATTAAATATTAAACAAATTTAATTATCACATAAATACTCTCAAATACCGATGCCCATTTTGTGTAAGGATTTTTTTTTAATTATTTCGCTTCAAGTTGTCCCGCACGTATTTTGCGGTTCTTTATTATTATTTATTTTTTATTATATATTTCTCTAATTTTTAATTATATATTCCACTCGACATGCACGGCACTTCCAAGAAATTGATAATAATGCAATAAAGGTATAAACAGAAATTAAGAATCGGCAGGGTATTTTACCCAAAAGGAACGGGAATCACAAACAAGATTAAAAAAGGGGAGTCTGATAGTACGGATTGGAGATAAAAGTCAGTTCGTAAATTTGCCGCCACTTAAAAACAGTGGGGTTCGGTTATCTTTTATCCACTTGATCTGGCATTATTTGCCTGAAATCCAAGCCAGTCAATTCGCTGCAAGGCATCTTAAGAAGTTTCATTATTATTACTGTTACAGTCCTTACACAGCTTTACATCTTCTACACAGCTTTTTTCAGAAGTAATGTTCTATGGATTGAAAAACCATTATTTTTATTATGTTTTCTCTGTGCGGCTGCTAAAATAATGAGAATAAAAACTGACCGCCATTGATAGAAATACCATACTTGACAAAACACGAAAGGCAAATGAATGCATTGAGGATTTTCCTTTTCCATATACGGAACAAAACAGCTAAAGAAATTACGGGGATTTAAAACAAAATTTACAGTGAGAAGAATTGATGATTTCGGAACGTCCAGACTCCATAGCTTCTGTAATGTAGTGGGGAAGCCTGTTAACTACAAACTTATGGACGATAAGGTTGATAATTAACATATTAAACTGTAAATTGATGGCAGAGAAACTTTTATGCTCACAATATCCGGCCTTAATAATGTCTAAGAAAATCTATACAATTACTTGGAAAAAGAATTGTTCAGGAAAGAATACCTCAAAATCCAGCATTCTCAAATCCATGCAAATCGATAACTTTGGTGCAGGACTTTCTCATGAGGGCAACCTTGGCAAGCTTCTCGGCTGTTCGCCAAGCAGAGGCACTAGAGCTTGCATTCGGATTGGGCGGGGAAATAAGTTCAGGCTGTGCTGGGTTTTGTGAGCGGACAACCATGTCCGCCATGGACGGCGTCTGGTATTCTCTGCTGTAATTCTCAAAACTTTCGCCACGGGTTGTGGCTCTTTGTCCGAGATGCGAGCTGTGAGAAGAAAGCACAAATGCCCGTCCAGAACGTTCGTAGGTCTGCCTATTGGCCATCCTGACTTGTATCTCGGTGATTTCTGATTCGAGTGAGAGGTAGAGTGACCGGTCGGAGGTTCGAGCTGAGGCTGCGGAGAGTTGTAGGTCTGCTTTTGCTTTTTGAAGGATTTCTTGGGCGCCAGACATTTCGCCACGCTCGGCCAGGGTTTTAGCATCGGCTATGGCTTGAGCTGTTCGAAGGCGCTGCTGTTGCTTTTGTACGTCCAAATTTAGGGCGACAGGATATCCGATGGTGCCTTCAGGACGCGAGATTGACAGGAACTTTTCTTGAATGTGCAGAATTTGCTGCGAGACGGGGTCCTTGAAAGAACAATTGACAGAAACTAAATTCGTAGGGTTTGACGAGTTCAAAATGGAAGATAAGTGAAGATCCACCAGTATGTCTCTGCATTCTTCTGCATAAAGATCTCGAAGCTTTACTGTACCATGGGTGCCGTCGTCGGAAACGGAAGTGTCATAGCTTCCGGCGTGTAGGCATTTTAATTTTGTGGCTGCACAGGCGGAGAGCGATAAATTTACGTCTTGCACCACGACGCTAAGCAATCCGCCGATGCACTGCGCAAAGGCCTCTTGGACGAGGCTTTCCGATTGAATGAAGGAAAATGTGCCGCCAGATTGTTCAGAAACGGAGTGCATCGTAGCGGCGTCGTGGTCGACGCCGAAGCCAAAGGTATGGACGGGTATTTGAACTGCGGTGCTCTGTATTGAAGCTACAGAGCTGCTGCGCCTTTCGCCGCCGCGAGAGCTGAGGCTGTAGGTGTCATGGCCGTCCGAGAGTAACATGATGCTCGCCACGGGGTTTCGAACCCGGCGATCTTCGAGAACTTTAGTGCCTTTTCGCAGGCCCTCGGAAATATTTGTGCCGCCTGTGCAGATGAGGCGCTCGATCATGCGACGTGCGGATCGTTGCCCTTCAGGAACCATGCGCTTTAAGGGAAAAACTCTCTTCGCCGTGGAAGAAAAGGCAACGATGGAGAGCCTGTCCGCGGGGCTTAGGTTTGATATCACAAAAGCCATGGCGCGTTTGAGCAGCGAGAGCTTTGTTCCAGACATGCTTCCGCTTACATCAAGCACTGTGACAAGATCGATCGGCGCACGGCTGTTGTTTTTCTCAGAAATTTGTTCTCTTGCCTTGACGTGCACGAGAATCGTGAAATTCTCGCAGGCTTTGCCTGCTTCAACCGCTTCCATCTCAGGATGCAACGATATTTCCATTTTCGCTGTAGGATCGCTGGTTCCTTCGGAATCCGCCGCTGTTTCGAGCTCTTGATCTTTTGCTTGGCCTTCGTTTGATCTCGAAATGGAATCAAGAGGCTCATCGTCGTCGTACACGGGAGGCTCCTGAGAAAAGCTTTGGCGATGTCCCCTAAAGCTTGCGATGGAATCATCTAGGATTCTCAACACCGGATCCAATCTTCGCTGTTCATCTTCTGCATTTCTCAAGGCTTCCTGACGCCTGGGAATGAGGTTTTCATTTCTCATCCCTGGAACAACTTTGTTTTCTTCCTTGGCGGGAGCCTGCCACGGTACTTCCTTCCATTTTGCCCTGCAGACGGGACAAATCAAGTTGCCGTGACGGACATTCGAGGCAATGCATTGAAAATGGAAAGAATGAGAGCATTCGGCTGTAAATATTGCATGACCCTGCCCGGGCTTCATCGTCTCCAAGCATATTGCACACGAGCTCTGTAAAAAAACAAAAAAATATCAAAACTTCCTGCAAACAAAATCTCCTCAGAGATTATACAATTTTCTGATATAAAATAGAAAGTCCAGACACAAAGAGTGACGCGGCGAACCTAATATACAAATCTATCAGATTTCCATACTGCTTATTCAAAACAATATTGCATTCACACAATTTCTCTTCTATAAATCAAAGTCTCGTGGACTAAACAAAAATATTACAGCCATTCTTCGCTACAACATACTTTGGAGATTCGAATCCCGCTTCGAAACAGAGATGGCGATCGTGGCGACTGCGGCGGCACACCATTAGAAACCAACTCCGTCGGCGACACGTTTTCCGTCTGAAGCAACCTTGGGCTACCCTGGCATTGCGACCGCGGGGTTTGAACCGCCGACCTAGGGCTATCAACACGGCAATTCGCTCTCGGACTCGGGCTCGCCACGCTTTGCAGCTGCAAACCACGAGGACTTCCGCTATTATTTCCTGTAACTACAACTCTTGAACCAGCCACGTTTCGGGACTCAAACCTTGAACCACTCGCACTAAAATCTTCCCCACTCTCCTCCTCAAGCTCCGGAGGAACCGACGCGCAAACACCAAATCCAAATGCGCTTCTAGCCCTTCTCCATCCGGTGCCCATTGTTTAACAAAACTTCACCCGGCGAGAATTCCTCAGTGCCCGATCTTTCCCTAAACAAATTTCCTCTCTTCTCAATACTACAACCAGCTGAAGCTCATTCTTTCCCCGAGCCACAGCGTCCTGACGATTGAATACAAAAGCCCAGGTGCCACCATTGAAGAACCAAAAAAAAAACTTCAAAAAAAAAAAAAATACCCCACAGACGCTTATATCAGTCGAGGACAAGCAACAATGCTGCAAAAGTTATAATGCGAGGAATCCATAGGAGCTCCCAAAGCTATGACGACATATTGTTATGGCGGGCCCGCGGATCAAAGAGACCGGCCACCGCCGGTGAAAAGAACGGCCATTTTGCGACCAGTCAACACCCGTGCGTGCGGACGTAGGACCTGACAGAGACACAAACGTAAAGGAGTCGAGACGTATCCGGTACCCATTCAGCCTGCAAGTTTGAAACGCTTCCAGTCATACTCAATCCACCATTTCTCACGTCTACGACAACTGACAGAAATTAGAGTCTTCTACAAACTGGTTAGTAACAGTATATACTTACCCTCTATCTCGTAGTAATGGATCAGGTTACAGATTGTTAACAATAGGAAATTGGGTTGTGGGTTTGTTCTCTATTGATTTGGGGTTTGTTTCTTTCTTCGAGTTTATTCAGTTAAGATTGGGATCGTGGAAATAGACCTATGTTAACAAAAAAAAAACAATAGAAAATTGGATACAGCCGTAAAAAATAAATATAATGTTATTATATATATTTTTATAAAGATTAAAAGGACAACTTTGAATAGATAAGTGTACCATGGCCCGCCACGTTACTAGTGCGCCCGCGCATTCTTTTGAAACGTAATACAAACATAAGTGGGCCGTACTCCAGTCTTTAACGCATGCACTTAGCGTCGGGGTCTCGTTAATATCGTGGAGAGGGGGCCGCCGTTTTGTTTGAATGCTTTTAATTTGTAAGACTCAATTCTGCCTACTGTCACTGCAGTTTTGACTCCAGTTTTTATTTCTAGAAATGGTAGCCTAACGTATTTTTCAGTTTGCCTCTAACTTTTCCCTTTGTAGATTTTGTAATTTTCGTGTTTTTGTCCTCATTTGAATTTGATGGCCGTATCACAGCATACGCCTCTTTCCTGCCGTATGATACAATCAATACTGTAGACCATTCTTGGAGGGCTGTTAAAGTTTTGAAACAGATAGCCATCGTGAAAAGTCTTCTAATCCAGCACGGTCGACTGTGAAATATAACCTGTTGCATCAAGGCCTATTTTAAAAGTTCCTTATTTAATAACAATTATCCCAAAAACTAAGCTTGTTAGTCCCTTTCTTAACAATAGGTAACTATTGTAATGGATAATTGATCATTAGTAGTTATTTATATGATGGGAAAATATAAAAAGTTGAATCAGTAATCTATTTATTTCTTTTAGAAGAATTAGTAAGATGTAAATGTAGTAATTATATTATTATTTATAGTATTTGATTGAATCATTATTAATTTTTTTTTTTTTCATGAATATTTAAAATATGAAACAATGTTCATGATGGAAATTTGTTAAAATCATTTTTTAGAGTTATAAAAATTGGACAAAAACTTACAAAATTTTATCTATATTTTAGACTAGTCATTAATTGTATTTCAACTTTAGATTGTGTTTAAGTTAATCTTATTATTACTAATTACTATGATTCTCAAGGTTATGTATAAAATAAAAAAATGTTTTAACATCCCTGTAACTACATCAACACATAATAATGATGAGAGAATCATATATTCATTTTTTCATTAATTCACTTGTTACTACATTAAAATTCTAGCTTCTCAACACTTTCTTCAAGAGTATATATACATTCATCTTGCATAAATCATGCAAGTTATCTCCCATGAAGGTGTAAACAAGTACAATTAACAATAAAGGTACCAAAATTTATACAATAGTACAGAATAAGAACAAAAATATAGATGATAACATGTCTTCTTTTATACTCAAGGTAAAAGTGCATTTGAAGGAATCAACAAATATGAACACAATGAGCAACTTGTAGGTACATATCTAAGGTTAGGGTATATGCAAATAGATGTGACACAAAAAAGATGTCACTTTCATTTTTATGCCCAAAATGAGCATTTGGCGAGTGCCAAAATTGGTGCTTGCCAAATGGTTTGGATGACCTGTTAGGAAAATGAAGGTATCTCAACCTTTGTTCTTCTGCAGCATTGATTCTTTAAATATTTCATGTTGCTAGTTATCTGATGTTTTCTTGTGAGTTATAACTTGCAATTTCTATTTTCAAGGAGTCAAGTTAGAAAGTTGGATTTATAGGTAGAGTTGTGCATGAAGGCATTTTCTATTTTCATGTTGAGTTTGCATGGAATGTGATTTTTCGAGGTGCAGTTATTATTTAGCAAGTGCACGTTTTACATGTGCACGTTTAGTGACAATTGGTAGTTGCATTGTTGCATGTGGTGACAATTGGAAACTTATTGTTATGTGTGTAGTGGTTTTGGCACTTTCCATGTTGCATCTTCAGCCTTTGGTAGTCAATTTAGAAATGTTTGATTTATGCATTGTAAGCTCCTATATATTGATCACTTGTATTTTGGAGTTGAATGATGTTGTGTTGAGATACCGTTATGTTGCTAGATTTACTCTAGAATTGTAACACGGACAAACTCCTATAGAAGCTTGCACTACAAGTGTATTGTAATCGTTGTTTACAAATAATACATTGTTTAGGATTTTGCAGTGTGGGGTTTTTCCTCCCAAAAGGGTTTTCCCCGTGTATATTTGGTGTTGTGTGTTTTTGTTGTATCTTTGATTCTATTTATGTTACCTATTTTGTGCATCTTCTTTATTGTAATTGAATAAGGGTTTGAAACTGTAGAAATTTGCGCATTCTCTCCTTTGATAGATTGGTGTTGAAATATTTTTTGTGTTCCTGGCTTCCTTTCAGTTGGTATTAAAGCTCGATCACCTATGTTTCCTATTTTGGGTTAAAGGGAGTTTGTACTGATCTTATTTTGGGTGGGAGCCCATTGCAAAAGAAAATTGTTGAGCCTATTACAGGAAGGAGATGGCGAGCACACCTAGTAGATTTGAGATAGAGAAGTTTAATGGAGGCAAATTTGAGTTGCAGAAGTTCGAGATGGAAGACATGCTTGTAGACTGTGACTTGTGGACAGTTGTTTCTAGAACTATGTCATCAGGCATGAAGCAAGAAGATTGGAATCTGATGGATCAAAGGCTAAGGGTCTAATAAGACTCTATTTAGCTGATTCATTACTCCTAAATGTTCATGAAGAGAATATTGTTGCACTTTTTTGGAAGAAACTTACTCAGATTTATCAAGCTAAATCCTAGGTAAAGAAGATGTATTCTCTGCAGATGGAGGAAAGAGGATCTATCGCAAATGATTTGAATGCATTCAACATGATTACATTGCCTAGTTGAACTCTATTTGTAATTAAGGTAAAAATATAGGTTAGCATGAAATAAAATGCATAAAACAAACCCTAGCTAAACAATGAAGCACAAAGGAGGAAAATAGCATAAAAGAAATGAACAATTTCACCAAACAGCCTTCATGCCCTCCATGATTAACCTTCATTTCCCTTCTCCATTTGTTGTAGAATGATATTTTCGCTCAAATTTTAAGGAGCAACAAAGACCTATGATAAAGACTCAATCAAATATTGAAGGATTTGACTCAAAATTGCAAGTGTACTCAGAAAATTGCAAGCATGAAGTCATGAAGTATGAATGTGCAAGCATGAGATATAAGCCTGAGAGATGCCAAATGAGGTTGAAATTTCCTTTTTTATAGAAAAGTCAATTTTGGATAAATGGTCAGGATTGAAAGTTTGACAAAGCCCTAAGATCAAAGGCTGAAATTGCATGTGACAACTGGCAATTAGGGGTAGGGAAAAGTTTGAAATGAAGGGCTAAGATTTGATTTTAGGAAAATCAAATAAAAGGTCAAGAATGCATGTGACAAGAAGATATTGGGCATGAAAAATGAAGTTGTTGGAGAATCAAATAAGAATTTAAAATTATTTGATTCAAGAGGTGATGTTGACCTCTTGAATTAAAATTAATTTAATTCAAGAGTGATGGGGTCATGTGACAGTAAATAATTATTTCAAATTATTTACTTGGTGGGAAAATAGAAAGTGGAGAATTTAAATAAATGGCTTTATTTAAACTTAGAAGAAAAATCAATAAGATAATTAAATAATTAATAATTATTATTTAATTATGGAAAAAATGGACAAGGTGAACAATGATTAAATAAATCATAGGAATTTATTTAATTATAAGAAGACATAAGGGGTTAATGATGTATTTAAATAAATAAATAAAGTTTATTTATTTAAATAATTAGGAGGAAAAGACATAAGAAATTAGCGACAAGTTTAAATAAAATAAATGTAATTTATTTATTTAAATAGTCACAAGGAATAAAAGATATGAATCAATTAAATAATTGAGAATTATTTAAAAGAAGCACAAAGGAGGAAAATAGCATAAAAGAAATGAACAATTTCACCAAACAGCCTTCATGCTCTCCATGATTAACCTTCATTTCCCTTCTCCATTTGCTGTAAAATTATATTTTCCCTCAGATTTTAGGGAGCAACAAAGACCTATGATAAAGACTCAAACAAATATTGAAGGATTTGACTCAAAATTGCAAGTGTACATAAAAAATTGCAAGCATGAAGTATGAATGTGCAAGCATGAGAGGTGTCAAATGAGGTTGAAATTTCTTTTTTATAGAAAAGTCAATTTTAGATAAATGGCTAGGATTGAAAGTTTGACAAAGCCCTAAGATCAAAGGCTGAAATTACATGTGATAACTAGCAATTAGGGTTAGGGAAAAGTTTGAAATGAAGGGCTCAAGAATGCATGTGACAAGAAGATATTGGGCATGGAAAATGAAGTTGTTGGAGAATCAAATAAGAATTTAAAATTATTTGATTCAAGAGGTGATGTTGACCTTTTGAATTAAAAATCAATTTAATTCAAGAGTGGTGGGGTCATGTGATAGTAAATAATTATTTCAAATTATTTACTTGGTGGGAAAATAGAAAGTGGAGAATTTAAATAAATGAATTTATTTAAACTTAGAAGAAAAATCAATAAGATAATTAAAAATAATTATTTAATTATGGAGAAAATGGACAATAATTAAATAAACCATAGGAATTTATTTAAAGAATACATAAGGGATTAATGACGTATTTAAATAAATAAAATTTATTTATTTAAAAAACCAAGAGGAAATAGTAGATGAATAATAATTAAATAAATTTAGGAATTTATTTAATTATAGAGAGACATAAGAAATTAGCGACATATTTAAATAAAATAAATGTAATTTATTTATTTAAATAGTCAGGAGGAATAAACGATATGAATTAATTAAATAATTGAGAATTATTTAATTAATAGTTGAATTTGGACTATAGGACATAATTTAAATATTTTAATTACGTTGAGAAGAAATATGGAGAAAAATAAAGTTTGCAGGCCTAGGTCAATTTTATGTGTCTACACTATTGGTGTGAAAATGCAGGAGGAGGATCGTTGTATGACTTTGTTGTGCTCACTGTCAGATTCTTGGGACCACCTTATCATTGCCATTGGAAGTACCACTACCATCTTTAAGGTGGATGAAGTGGTTACATCATTGCTATCTGAAGAGATGCAGGGGTAAACTCACAAAAGTGGTTTACAATTCGAATGAGGAAGGAAAACTTGCAAAAAATAACCCCATGCCAGAAAATTTCATTACTAGGGTTTGAACAAACTCATTGGTTCGAACGAACCAAAAGAGGGTTCGCTCAAACCTAGGTTCGAGCGAACCCATTTAATGCATCCTGCCAAAAAACACAAATGGAAACCCCTTTTAAAAGGGGGTTCGAATGAACCCTAGTTCGCTCGAACCCCTGGGGGTTTGCTCAAACCCCCTAGTTTGAGAGCACCCCCCTTTTCCCTGATTCCTGCTCTCTGCCACCAAAAAAAAAAAAAATTTCCCTTCGAAGCTCAAGTTGAGGATGAAAATGGAGGAGAATTCATGAACCCATTGGAATCAAGTAGTCCTCAGAATGAGCTATCCAACGACTATAATTTTAATATGTTTTGGTTTTATTATCTATATATTTTTTTAGTTTTATTAAACATAGGTTTTTCACTGAAAATGAAGCTTATGTTCTACATGTGGAAAAATAGAAGATTATCAAAAAAAAATTAAAAATATGAGTGTACTAGATATTAAAGTCCTTGATCCAACAAAAAAAAAAGAATTTCGATACATACAAAATAAGTTATGTGTTATACAGTCCGCCTATGTCTAAATTGTAATTGGTTTGACTTTGAAACTTGATTAAGGAAAAAATATTCAATAAAAAACTATCTAACCAAGTGGAAGCACTAGATATCAGAGTTACAAATCTAAATTCGAAAGAATTAGAATTTTATCCTTCATGGAAAAAAAGTTATGTGTTATACGATGAGCGTCACTCCTTAAAAATGTTGTTTTATGAAAAAAACTAGTTTTTGAGGGAGATGGAAAAAGAGGTGCATCTAATTCCAAAAATTTTGAAAAAAATATATTTAGAATCTACAGACAAAATTTCATGAAACTCTAGTTTGCATCATCTTCAAATTCCTCACGGTTTAACTGCTACAGGTGCCTGAAAGTGAAGATTTAGTTAGAAAAAATTATTTCAGTGTCCAATTTGGCTAAAATTTGTAAACCACTATTATGGGATCACCTGTAGATAAAATCTCCTAAAACAGCTAAGGAGGCTCTGGCAATTTGAGGAAGAATGAAAGAAAAAGGAAAAAAGAAGAACACGAAGAAAGAAAATTTAGAATCCAAATCTCGTGGGAGATCTAAGTCTCTTAGTAAGACCAAGGTGAAATTTTGGAATTGTGGAAAATTTGGTCATTTTCGCAAAAATTGTAAGGAGGAGAAATTTTTTTAAAAAAAAGACATTCTCTAATTCTGAATCTGATAAATCCTCTTAGGATGATGCAGATGATTTTTTCATTGCCTTGGCAACGCATGCATTGTAAGATGTGTAGCTGATAGACTTTGGTGCTTCTTTCCGCGTGACTTCACATCAAGATTGGTTTTCTAAGTATGAAATTTATGATGGTGGGAAGGTGTACCTAGGTAATGATTCTCACCTAAATATTGTCGATTATGAAAGAGTCAAGATAAGATTCCCAGATGGTAGAGTAAAGGGGATCAATGGTGTCTTGCATGTCCCTGGTTTGACACGAAACCTTCTTTTTGTAAGTAAGTTGAATGACATATGTGTGTAGGTTGTCTTCTTGAATGAAGGATGCAAGATGACAAGATCAACTATGGTGTTTGCTAAGGGTGTTTGGATAGGCACTTTGTTTCAGATAGATGCAAGCATAATTCAATGTAATAGTTCTTTTGTGGAAAATAAGAAAAGAACTTTTGAGTTACTATCCTCACCATTGGAACCAGCAACAAAGAAGAAAGTTGCATCCACTTTTGATGGTCATACTTTCTAGGTACCCAAGAGTGGTCGTACTTTGGAGATGAAGGTACCTTCTAAGAAGACAATGCTTTGGCACCAAAGAATTGGCCGCATTGGTGAAAATGGTTTTAAAAACTTGAAAAATAAATTCCTTGTTGAGGGGCTTGATGATTGTAATCTTGAGTTCAATTTTTGCAAACATTGTGTTTATGAAAAGAAAAACAGTGTTAAGTTTAATCATAGTTCTCACAAATCTTATGGGGTTTTGGACTATGTGCATTCTGATGTTTTTGGTCTTGTAAATGTACTTTGTTATCAAAATATGTATATTTTGTTTCTTTCATAGATGATTATAGTAGGACATTTATTTATTTTTTCATAAGTAAATTTGAAGTCTTTAATCAGTTTAAGGAGTTTAAGGCCTTGGTAGAAAATCGGATTGGTAGGAAGATTAAGCATTTGAGTATTGACAATGGTGGTGAGTTTTATTCAGTAGATTTTGATACGTTCTGTAAAGAACATGGGATTGAAAGGCATAAGAAAAATCCATATACCCCTCTGTAGAATGGAGTTGTGGAGAGGATGGATAGGACATTGATGGAGAGGGCTAGGAGTGTGCTAAGTGCAACTAGCCTTGAATAAAATTTTTGGGTTGAAGTTGTTGCCACTACATGCTATCTGAGTAATAGATCTCCTACATCAAATCTTGTTGAGAAGACACCTATGAGACATCTTTGTGTGTTTGGTTGTGAGGCATTTGCTCATGTGTCAAGGGAGAAAAGGTCAAAGTTGGAAAAAAAGGTTGTTAAGTGTATCTTCATCGATTATGGTATTGGTGTGAAAGGGTACAAGCTTTGGGATCCATTAACCAAAAAGGTTCTCTACAGTTGAAGTGTTATCTTTAGAGAGATGAAACCTTCTTCCACTATTTTGTAGCCTACAAAAGAACAAAAGAAAGAAGATGTGGTTCAACTTCCTCTTGACCCTAAGAAAGTTGAACTTGAATCCCAAAATGGACCTAATTATGAGAAGAGCTTGAGAAGCTCTAAAATTTATGAAGAAGAAGAAGAACCTCAACCTCAACAATTAAGGAGGTCTATGAGAGATAGGTGACAACATGATAGGTTTGGTTATTCACTTGAAAGGTTTGGTTATTCATTGTTGGATTCAAATTATATTTTTTCTTTGATTGATAACACTAATGAGCCAAGGGTTGTGCAAGAGGCTATGGGTATGAGTGATGTAGATTCCTGGATGAAATCCATGGATAAGGAGATGACTGCATTGAAGAAAAATGATACATGGGATTCGGTGGCCTTTCCAAAAGGATGCAAATTATTTGGTTGCAAATGGGTGTTCAAGAAGAAATTTTTTCTTGATGTTAGTGTTGAGAAGCATAAATCAAGTTTAGTCGTGAAGGGTTATTCACTAGTGGAGGGAATAGATTATGGTGAGATATTATCTCCTGTTGCAAAGCTGACATCTATACAGTTCTTTTTATCACTAGCAATAGCTTATGATTTAGAAGTGGAGTAGATTAGAAGTGGAGTAGATGGATGTGAAAACAACCTTCCTTCATGGTGATTTGGAGGAAGAAATCTATATGGCACGGCCTGAACAGTACGTGGTTAAAGGTAAAGAAAATCTAGTATGCAAGTTGAAAAAGTCTATGTATGGTCTTAAGGAATCTCCTAGGATGTGGTACTAGAAATTGGACACCTTTGTGTTGAGTTTGGTATTTATGATATTTAAATATGATAATTGTGTCTAATACAAAACTATTAATGATCATTTTCTCATCATTACATTGTATGTTGATGATATGCTATTTTTTGGGAAAGATAAAAGTTTGATTTTAGATCTGAAGTCTCAGTTGTCTTCACAGTTTGAAATGAAGGATTTAGGTGCAACTCGATATATCTTGGGGATGGAGATTAGAAGAGATAGAGCTAAAAAATGTTAAAAATTGAGGTGTTTATGTAGCTTAATACTTTGTAAAACTTTATGATTGTTGATCTAAATATGTATTCTTTGTTACAGATTCTTTGTGGGTGATTATTTGATTAATTCATTTTATCATTTGTAGAATGAAGATAGAAGGTTGTAGAAGAATTAGATAGAAGAATAGAAGATACACAACATATACCGTGGAGAAACCCTTTCGGGAAAAAACTCCACCAAGAATCAATGTGCTATTTAATCTCTGAAGTAGATTACAATAACTCCAATTCTTGCTTGAGAATGCTTCTTTTTCCTTCACCAAATCTTCTTCACAGCCTGCAATAAAACTAATAATAACTCTCTTCAACTTGCTTGAGATATATAGGTAATAATCAACTTTGTAAACTCTAAAGAGTTACAATTACAAAGCTCAATTCCTATCTCAAAAAAGGTATGCCTATCTCTTGCAAGTAGAGTTCTATAGTGAAGAACAATGCCAAAACATGAGCTTCATCCATTTGGGAATCCCAAACTGAAGTCACAACTGAACCTTGATTTCATAGATATCTTCAAAGCTTATCGTCAAAGTAGGCACCCAAGAATGGGCCCACTTAACTCAGCCTTCTAAAATATCTTAGCATGCAAAAGAGTTAACTCCAAGAAGCCAACTTTGGCGCCCAAGGTGGGTCCAAGTCATTCTCTGTTAACTGAAACATATCTCTTCACCATTCATGCAAGAATGGTCATCCCCTATTAACTGAAGGTAGTCACGTGTTATATGTCATGCAACTCAAGTCATTAGTCATACATTCCAAGTTAACTGAAGTCAACTAGCATTCAACTAAAACTAACTGAAGATAACTGAACCATAACTGAACTAAACTAAACTGAACTGAACTAAACTAAACTTAACTAAAGTAATCTGAACTGAATTGAACTAAACTTCATGCATGTAAACATCAATCCCTAACTCTCGGGATCTTTACATGCATTCAGAAGTGTTATCTTTTACTCCAAACAGTTAACCTAACTCAAGGTGAGTTCCACCTTCCATGTGGGTGCCCCATGTGCTCCTATTATTTATGAACTCGTCTTGGACACCCTCACATGCTCCTATCATTTAGAATTAATTACAAATGTCAATTAACATGATTATTTCATTCAATAATTAATCTCTTTCTAATCCTAGTGTTTGAGAACACTTTCCAAGGACTTAGAAGATACATGAAATAAATAATTTTTAGGATTGCAATTAAATGGCATCCTATTTCCAACAAAAAAAAATATTTGGTTAAGCCAGAGTAAGTATGTGAATGTAGTGTTGGAGAGATTCAACATGATAGTTTGCAGATAATTAGTGGTTCTTGTGTTGCAAGGAACAAAGCTTTCTATAGAAGATTTTCCAAGGTCTCCTTATGAGTTATGAGATGGAGGACATGACTATAGTACCCTATGCTAGTGTTGTAAGTAGTTTGATGTATGTTATAGTCTGTACAAGGCCAAACATTGGCCAAGAAGTGGGAGTCCTAAGTCGCTTTATGGCTAATCCTGGACAGGTATATTGGGATGCAGTTAAGAAGGTTTTCAAATACTTATGGGGTACTTCTAAGTATGCCATGTGTTTTCATGGTTATCCTACTGGACCTTGACATTTAGTCTATATTCATGGGTTTTGGGATTCTAATCAGGCAAGCGATATTGACAAAAAAAGATACACTAGTAGATATGTATTCACGATGTTTGGTGATGACATTAGTTGGATGAGTAAGTAGTAGGTTATAGTTGCTTTGTCAATGACCTAATCATGCTTGTAAGGAACCCATTTAGCTTAAGTGTTTGTGTTCAGATGTTGGGCTTGATGCAGGACATATCACTATTTGTTGTGACAGTTAGAGTACCATTTTCTTGGAAAAGAATCCTACTTTCCATGCCAAAACAAAGCACATTGATGCTAAATTTCATTTTTTTTGTGATATGGTGGAAGATGGAAAGGTTAAATTGGAGAAGGTTGACACCCTAGCGAATGTTGTAGATGCATTGAAAAATCCAGTGAGAACAAAGAAGTTCATATGGTGTTCGAATTTTATGGGCCTTACGATACCTAGCAGTTAAATCTTGTTACTTCCATTGACTCTTCAAAGGTGTACGACAAGTGGGAGAATGTTAGGAAAATGAAGGTGTCTCAACCTTTTTTTTGTAGCATTGATTATTTAAATATTTAATGTTGCTAATTATCCCATGTTGTATGTTGAGTTATAACTTAGAGTTTCTACTTTTGAGGAGTCAAGTTGGAAAGTTGCTTTTATAGGTGGAGTTTTGCATGAAGGAATTTCTATTTTCGTGTTGTGTTTGCATGGAATGTGAGTTTTTGAGGTGTAGTTATTATTTGACAAGTGCAAGCTTTGCATGTGCAGGTTCAGTGACAATTGATAGTTGCATTGTTGCATGTGGTGACAATTGGAAACTTACTGTTATGCATGTGCAGTGCTTTTGACACTTTCCATGTTGCATCTTCAACCTTTGGCAGTCAATTTAGAAATTTCTAATTTATGCATTGTAATCTCCTATATATTGAGCACTTGTGTTTTGGAGTTGAATGATGTTGTGTTGAGATACTATTATACTATCAAATTTACTCCAAAATTGTAACATAGACAAACTCTTGTAGAAGCTTCTACCGCAAGTGTATTGTATTTTTTTTTATAGATAATACATTGTTTAGGCTTTTGGAGTGTGGATTTTTTTTCTCTTGAAAGGGTTTCCCCACATATATTTAGTGTTATGTGTTTTTGTTGTATCGTTGATTCTATTTATGCTACCTATTTTGTGCATCTTCTTTATTGTAACTGATTAAGGATTTAAAAATGTACAAATTTGCACATTTTCTCCTTTGATATATTGGTGTTGGAAGCTTTTCCACATAACTAACTTCCTTTCGTGGCCAAGCTTGAGTCTTGGTCATTCCAAACCAATTTTTGCAAGGCTTGGTCATCCAAACCATTTGGCGAGCACCAAATTTGGTGCTCGCCAAATGTGAAACATGTTTTAAAAACCAAAAACAAACCTCCTTTTCATTTTTCTACTATTCAACCTCGGATTCCTATGTATTTTTTGCTCCTCAACCCATGCTCACCAAAATAAATTGTCATTTTTTTACTTGGAGGTTGTGAAATCTTATTCAAGATACCACCAAGATGCCTAGGAGGTTAAAGAGGTAAGCATCTCTATTTTTTTTCTAGTTTCAAATTTTGATTAAATTGTAGATTGATTTAAGTTCTTTTATTAAAATGTATTTTAATTTCTTGGAAATGATATTCCACCCCCAAATGTTGAAAATCCTCCATCACCTCCTCATGAAGACCCTCATGAACAATAATCACAAAAAAAACCTCCATCTATTCCTAGACATCCCCTAGGAACATAAGAAAACATACTAGAGAAGGTAGAAGACAATAAAAATTAGCTTGAGGAATTGATTACAAGGTTGAAAGATACTATTGCAACAAACACTCATAGGAGAGGCCTTGTTGAATCCATGCAATCTATCACATCTCATGTAGGATTAGTGAGTGTGTAATTTTATTTTTGGTCCAATAAGAGGGAAGAAAAAAATAGTTTTATGGAAACAAACTATCCTATGAGCAAGTAAAGAAAAATAAAATTAACAAATTTGATTTGTGTGCCCTCTTCACTGACCCACGAACCAATCAACCTTTAGCAACTAGATGCAGGAGGTTCTCCATCCATTGGTGCCAACATGAAGGGATAAAGAATAATTTTTGGGATAGCTGGTGGATTGTTTTTGACCATCCTCCATGCAATAATTATGAGGTGTCACAATACTTTTTGAGGAAAAATTCTATTGTGAGTTTTTCCTAAATGAGATTCTAGACTATTTTGAGTTTCTAGATTTCTAGGGTAGAGGTGGGGGATCCTCACATGACAAAGTGGGGGAAAAACATAACCCACACCTAGAACCGAGGCCCTTGGGTAGACCTATAGTGGATCATGTGAATGTTCCATCTGTTGTGAAGGACAGTGTCAAGGTGGAAATCTTAGACTCCATTAGCTTGCTCACTCAAAGTCTTATACAGTATGTGAGGCCTCTAGTATAGGGTGATGTGGGTGAGTCTTCTAGGCCTTGATTTTCTTTCTATTTTTTCAATCTTACAACATTGTTTGCACTTATGATCTTGAGAGTAGTCAGGATGCATCTATGCAGGATACATCAATTGCAGAGGGGATGGTTATGACAAAATCTTTGTTGAATAAAACATTCAACATTGATACTCAGGTAAATTTTAACAAGTTCATTTAATTCTATTTATTAAATTTTATTCTAAAATTTAAGAATAACTTTAACTTAGTAGGATGCTTATGATGAAAATTCAAAGTCAGAGTGTTCATGCTACTTGTAGTGCTCCCCTAGCCCCCTATTTCATGACATCGTCAAGTCCACAAGTATGTAACCAGTAAAAAACTATGATTATTAAATGTGAATAGTTGAACATTATATGAATGGTTTTCTCATAACTCACTTTGGATGTTGAATAGTTTTATGGTGGACCTTCAACATTGACACCTCACAATAGTCATCGCCAATGAACTTTCACCCAGGTAACATTTATTCATTAATGGTGTTCTAAAACAGTGTTAGGTAGTTTCGGTAATTGAACAACATTTGATGTTTCATTTTCAAATGTTGACATTAGATACTCCTCTTGATGTTTGTGCCACATTGGATCATGGTGTTGTTGCAGCACTAGCAATTTTTTCTCCTTTGACAAAGGTATGAGACAAATTAATAAATTTCACATTATATTTATTCTTTTATTGATTTATTATTATAAATTTTAATGATATTCGTATGTAGTTTAATTACTATCTTGATGCTTGTTATAGGGGCTTGTGAATCCAAGTCATGAATGTTCCCCTATTATGGATGATTATGTTGATTATTTGTATGTGGTAAGTGATTACTCTATTATATGCCATTCTATAATTAAATTTCTATATATTAATGTCTATACTTTATATTGTATTATATGGGCCTCCAGAGAAGTCTAGAGAGGAGGACGAGTGAGTGCACTCAAAAAAAACCAACATCATATGCATCTCCATCTAGTCGATAGTCAAAGGAAACTCGTGATTTATTTCCTTCCCCTGGTGGGAAATTACTACATTAGGGTCCTTTGTTGTATGCATGTGTCATTTTTGAGCATATATTATGTATTACAAATATGTGACATTTTATATCCATATGTTTTTTTTGCAAGCCTAGATGACTTTATTGGATATATTTTATACTTTTATCAACATAAAACATTGTATGAACTTATTGATTTTTGGTTAATGCAAATATTTTTTATCATTGTTATATATATTTTCAGTACAAATGATTAATTGAATAAATGAATAATTACATAAAGTTCATTGTTATTATAGAGAAGGGGGATTCACTACTCACAAGTTCTCTTCATTCAGAGAGCCCCACGAGGCGAACTTCCCTAAACTACCTCAAAGAATAGTTTGAAAGTTCTAGAATCAAAAAGAGCAGGTCACAAAGGTTTTCTGGACAAACTATCAAGCTCTCGGCCAAAGGACATCAGCATAGAATAAGGATGATAACACAACGCGTTGGCATCCCAAAGGTGTGTTGGCATCTTGTACAGACCAAAGAACTAGATTATCACAGAAAACAACTAAACAACTACTAGCAAGTTGATTACTAAGAACTTTTAGAATGTAGGAAAATAATAGAGTGTAATAGAAATGAAATGATGTAAAATAAATGATAACATTAGAGAATAAGAGATAGAAAATGCTCATGAAAACCCAAGTAATGGAGCCTCCTGCTAGTAGATATCTTTAATACCTGCGTCTGTAAGATTTAGAGAAATTGTTGGGGCTATATAGGGGTTTCCCTTAGTCAAACCCTCATTTTGGTGTTCCCATCTCCACAGACAGCCAGATAGATAGAGAGAAAGAGTGAAAAAAAGTGAATATGGTGTGATAAAAGAAAACCCTACTCAAGGAGGAGAACATGTATCATGAAGTAAGGTGATAAAAGAAATCCCCGCTCGAGGAGGAGAACCTATATCACAAAACGTAGATGCAATAGAAATGGGATGTGTGAAATCCCAAGATGCTCACAAGCATGAAGTGAAGGAGATAGAGCTACAAGGCTTAAGGAAGCCAAATGGAGAGAGCAAGGACAAAAGAGAGAGGGTTGCGAGAGCCAATAGAGCTACAAAGGGTGTTATAAAAGCTTGAGATTCTTGTAAGAATGTAAAAGCTTGGAGTTGTAACAAATAAGGGAGATGTGCAAGCAAGAGCAAGATGGTAGAATTTTTAAGAGAGAAGCCAAGAAGGAGAAGAAGCTAGAAGTTAAAGATCCAAATGAATTGAAAGAATAGAATTTAATGAGGGAAAAGAAGCTTATCTAGCCATTACAAGGCATCCTAAGCCATTACCACTGACAAAACAAGCTGACAAGTGGAAAACATGCATGGAAGTGGTCATTTGAATGTTGAAACGTTGTAGGACACTAGTGCAGTGTCCAAACGTCTACGTTGCGCGCTAGTTTCTGGACACATCACACTACAAAATGACATGAACAGGAAAAGCACAAGGTTTAACGCATAGCTGGCACACGAAGGGAGCTGCTAAAAAGGGGTCATGAGAATCTTGAGAGGGGAAAAGGCTGATGTAAGGGCTAAAATGAGCCTACCCAGTATGCTAAGGGAGTGGACACTAAAGAAGATACAAGAATGTATGTGAAATTGCAAGGGGTGCAATTTTACAACATTACATTTTTCCCCCACTTTAGCAAGCATATGAATCTACACTAATATGTACTCTAAAGGAAATCTACTAAACATAAATAACATCACAATGCCAAAAGGATATTGTAGAGGAAGAAGATAAATCTTCTAACCAAGGAAGCATGCCCCCAGGTTGAAGACCTACAAAAAAAATGTATTAGATAAGAAAAACTTGCACTAGACAACAATGTTATAACATAAAAACTAAAGGATTTGAGTCAGCAAAGTGAAAGAGATCTCAATGTAAAAGGTTTTCTTAGTATCATGCGCCATCCCCAAATTAAGAAATAACACATTTAGAAGAATTATAAAACTAAGAGAGGAAGGGCATATACTCAAGATGAAGAAGATGTAGATAGTCGATCCAGTATATGCAATTTGAGAAGAGAAGAGAGAAGAGAAAGGCTCAAGAGAGAGCAAGGAGGAATGAAAATTCCAAGAGAGAAGGCTCCATAGGTACTCGGACCCAAGAAGAGTTTGAACAAGGTGCATCGAAGGCCCACAGACCAGCGATGGATAAATCCCATAGGATGAAAGCATCTCATAGGCTTGCAGACTTGCAAGAAGGCATCCCCCAAGATCTCTCACATGAAGGAAGCCCTGTGAAGCATGCGCCTTACAAGCCCGTAGACCTACAAGAAGGTATCCCCCAAGATCTCTCACATGAAGGAAACCTAGATGAAAGCATCTTACAGGCCCACAGATCTGCAAGGAGGCATCCCTCAAGATCTCTTACATGGAGGAAACCCAAAGGAGGAGACTCCATAGATTTTGATTGGAAAGCGGCTTCACAGGCACACCTGCAAAGCGACATGTTTACCCACAGATAAAGCATGTCCTAAACAAAGTGGCCAGATAGGAAATAAAGCAGACAGTCATGTAGACTGTCAAAAAATTGGAAGTCTTTCAAAGGGGTCCCTCGAGAACCCTTCAAAAGAAGAGGGGTCCACTCAAGGGACATACTATTTGTAAAGTGAGGTCTAGTCAAGCTACTCCCAAGCTAGACGCAAATAATTCATTCGAGAGAAAAGATTTCAAAAGGGATCCCTTGGGAATCCTTCAAAAGAAAAAGGGGGTCCACTCAAGGGATGTTTCATTTGAAGGACATAAAGAAGAGAGGGGGTCCTTAAGAAGGACGCATATCTTCAGAACAAGTTATCACTGCCCCTGACATATAGGGGAGGAGAACCATGCAAGATACTCAGAACATACAAGATAGAGGTAGACCTCGATATCACTTGTTATCTAAAGAAGGGGTAGGTGCATCAACAAATGAATGAGTGATGACACCTGAATCATGAATTTGTTGTATTTTATCCTTCAAGGCCTTACATTCACTATTGGAATGGCTAAGCACTCGATGGTATGCACAAAAAGAATGTTTTTCTTTATCATGTTCATGGAGTTTATTACATGCAGGAGAAGGAAGAGTAATTAAGTGGGATTTTAGAAGCTTCAAAAAAATATGCTCTTGCTTAAAGAGAGGATGAGGAGCAAGAAGCAACCCTTTCTCTTGTGGAGAAAAGCTAGACTGCTCACAAGAAGAAGGCACAAAGATACAAGACAACAAAGGAGCTACATGGAGAGTATTATTTTGGAAATAGGGATCATACTCCTCTACAGGATCGCCATCATCCTTCTTGACAAGACTACCAACATTAACCTCCTTAACATAAGTGTGATCATCTTCCTCGAAAGGAGGATCAACACTAAGAACATTGCAATTTGCATTTGCCTTATCTCGTGATATAGAAGAATAACCATCTTTGATAACAAGTTCAGATGATGTTTTCAGAAGGTCTAAGTGGATCGGGGCGACTTTATTTTCTCCACTGAAGGATTCCATAAAGTCTAGAGAACCCTAATTATCACCAAGACATGCATTCTTTTGAGAAGAGGTAGAAGGAGTAGTCTTAGGATTTCTTGCTTTAGAAGGATCTTCTCGAGGGACATCTACCTCAGTAGTATCCTTTGTAGTAGGTACTGCTGGAGTAAACATTGACACATTGGAAGATACTGAAGGAATAAGAGTAGGCACAACTGAGACCTGACCGACAAATTCCATCTCACATAAGTGCATAGCATCAGGGTCAGCCTCTATTGTGACTACTTGGTTGTTACAAATGAACTTTATCAAGGTAGACAGGACTGCACCCATAGCATGAATCCACGGTCTACCAAGAAGAAGGTTATATGGTAGTTTTATGACATAACATATACAAGGGTGGGTATGGTAATGGGTCCCAACCTCAAAGGCAAGACTATCGTGCCTAGGGCTTGTCAACCGACATTATCAAACCCACGAATGTTAATAGAAGAAGCATTAAGAGAATATGAATCAATATTAATCTTAGGCAATAGATCAATGCTACATACATTGAGCGTTGAACCAATGTCAATGAGAGTACATCTAATGCCAATATTATTAATGTTAACTATAATCATTAGAGGATCTGCTTGTTTTTGTACTTCCGAAGGTGGGAGTTCCTACGGATAGAATGTAATATTCAACGAATCCATGCGGATATGAGCTATCAATGCATCAACATCTGCCAGCCTAGCGGAAGAAGGAAAGAGGACCTTTTGCAAGTCTTCCTAAAGCATACCTTGATAAACCGGACCAAACTAAAGCAAGTCCCACAATGAGATCTTAGCCAGAGTAATGCAGAGTTGCTCAACAAGATCATAATCGTTGGGTGCTCTAGTTGTAGGTTTAGGAGCTTGAAGAAGGCTTGGTTGTTTATTCATTCTATTCTCATAAGTATGGGCTACCGCTCTGTAATAGGGATTCGTAGAAAGATAAGGAGAATCACTCTCAGATGGAACACCATTAATAAAACAAATCATTTTTGAAGAAGGACTAGCTGGAGTCAAATAAATAACCGATATCTTAGGCCTTTGAGGGGCAGCAGAGACAGATTATATTTATGGACTCATCACAACTAGTGGAATAATTATTTGAAGACATATTCTCAACATCGATCTGGGGAGGATTAGATGTGGAAGGAGTTTCATCATTTGCTAATGCATCATCTCTAGAGGAGAGTGCATTGGAAAGAAGAAGAGATTCATCATTCACCAATGCAACATCTCTAGAATAGAGTGCATTGGAAGGAGTAGGAGATTCATCATTCATGAATGCAACATCCCTAGAAGGGAGTGCATCAGAATGAAGAGAAGGTAGAGTAATGTTAAGAAAGGTATCAATGATTTCATCTTCTTGCAACAAGATATCCTTCAAAGCAAGAGGAATCTCATGAGAAGGATCAAAGATACAAAGTAACATGGGAAAAGCCAAGTCACTATCACATGCATGAAATGGAATATCATTAACATTTTGAACAAAATTAGATACTGAGCTAATAAAATAAGATATTAAATTCATTTTGGGGTGATAAAATTGAGAAAAATCAGAAATCCAAATTTTTTGATTTTTGCAATATTTTCTAGGTTCTAGTAATTTACGCTTTCAGAGGGCTTCAAAGAAAAATTTGAGGTCGAAACTTGCGTCGATACCTAAAATTTGATAGCTGAAGGCATGGTATTTTAGGGACTAAACTAGCTCTCTTGGAGACCTTTCCAATAGTGCAAATGGTTTTGAATTCTGAGGACTGAGTCAAAAGTGATGACCCCACCAAGTTGGGGTGAATAAATTCCCAGTTTTTGAAAAAAATTTGTTCTTCATGTCAGGTTCACCAAAATGTAGAGAAGGGGGATTCACTACTCATGAGTTCTCTTCATTCAGAGAGCCCCACGAGGAAAACTTCCCTAAACTACCTTAAGGAATAGCGCTAAAGTTCTAGAATCAGAAAGAGCAGGTCACAAATGTTTTCTGGACAAACTAACAGGCTCTCGGCCGAAGGACGACAATGCGACACACTGGCATCCCAAAGGCGCATTGGCATCTCAGATGGATTAGAGAACTAGAATATCACATAAAACAACTAAGCAACTACTAGCAACCTAATTACTAAGAACTTTCAGAATGTAGGAAAATAATAGAGTGCAATAGAAATGAAATGATGTAAAATAAATGATAACATGAGAGAATAAGAGATAGAAAATGCTCATGAAAACCCAAGTAATGAAGCCTCCAGCTAGTAGATATCTTCAATACCTACGTCTGTAAGATCTGAAGAAATTGTTGGGGCTGTATAGGGGTTTCCCTTAGTCAAACTCCCATTTTGATGTTCCCACCTCCATGGACAACCAGATAGATAGAGAGAAAGAGTGAATAAAGTGAATATGGTGTGATAAAAGCAAACCCCGGTCGAGGAGGAGAACCCATATCATGAAGTAAGGTGATAAAAACAATCCCCGCTCGAGAGGAGAACCTATATCACAAAATGTAGATGCAATAGAAATGGGATGTGAAAAATCCCAAGATGCTTGCAAGCATGAAGTGAAGGAGATAGAGTTGCAAGGCTTAAGGAAGCCAAATGGAGAGAGCAAGGACAAAAGAGGGAGGGCTATGAGAGCCAAGAGAGCTACAAAGGATGTTGTAAAAGCTTTAGAGTCTTGTAAGAATGTAAAATCTTGGAGTTGTTGTAACAAATAAGGGAGATGTGCAAGCAAGAGCAAGATGGTAGAATGTTTGAGAGAGAATCCAAGAAGGAGAAGAAGCTAGAAGTTAGAGAGCCAAATGAATTGAAAGAATAGCATTTAATGAGGGGAAAGAAGCTTCTCCAGCCATTGCAAGGTGTCCCAAGCCGTTACCACCGACAAAACAAGCTGACAAGTGGAAAACATGCACGGAAGTGGTCATTTGAACATTGAAACATCACAAGACGCTAGCGCAACACATAGATGTTCGAGCGGCATGCTAGTTTTCGGACACATCACGCTACAAAATGACATGAACAGGAAAAGCATGAGGTTTAACGCACAATTGTTGCACGAAGGGAGTTGCTGAAAAGGGGTCCCGAGCATCCTGAGAGGGGAAATGGTTGATGCAAGGGCTAAAATGAGCCTACCCAAGATGCTAAGGGAGTGGACACTAAAGCAGATACAAGAATGTATGTGAAATTGCAAGGGGTACAATTTTACGACATTATAGTTAGTAATTGTAAAATTGTTACAAATATCCTAGGCCTCTTTAAGGGTCCAACCTCCTTTACTTTAAACAATATTGGTAGCACAAGCATGTGAGTTTTTGAAGTCTTTGTTAGATATATTATGGATGAATTTGAGATCACAAGCATTTGGTAACATAATTAAACTAAACATTATTATAATGTTGTGAATGTCGATTATAGACCTACACAAACACAACAAACAATCACACAATTAGATCCATATGCAAGTTAAATCAACATTCCCCATAGAATTCATTTACAATGCACAAAAATAGGAAATAAATGAAGAACACAACAAAGAAAGCTATTAAATCCTATTAGAGCATGCAAACTCTCAATCCCATGGGCGAATTGGTGCCATTTTGATGTGGAAAATGGCCCTTTTCTAATCCCTTATAAGCTTTGTGATGAATTGATGAAGGTTGATGCTTCCTTGGAGAAAATCCTACATAACCTAGCTATGAAACTTGAAAATAGATGAGAAATGGACGAGCAAATTCAAAATTTGAAGATTATGACTTTGCATGAAGTTGTGGATCCAAAATACAACTGAAAGCCTCTTATTTATAGATGAGAATGTTGGAGAATGAGGCAAAATGGATAAATGTGGGATCAAACACCAACCAATGACCAAGTGCCACTTGTCAACATGTGAGTGGACAAAGGTGGAGCACATTTTGGTCATTGTGCAATTAAATGCAATTAGGTGGAAATTCAAAATTGATGAAATGACATGTTGGAGGGAGGAGAAAATGAAGTTAATGTCACTTGGCTCAAGGAAAAATGACATGTAAGAGGGTTAAATGCTTTATTGGATGTACAAGTCCATTTGGAGGGATTTTCAAATTTGGAGGAATATTCCCTTTTTGATGCCTTTTTGAAAGTAATTGAGGATTTAATAAATCAAATAAATGATTTTCATAAGCAAGTTGCAAAATCTATAGGATTTAGGTGATTAAGACTTAAACTAATCAATATTTGATTAATTTTAAAGGAGATTAGTTGATTTGACCATTTTGACTTAGATTTTTGGATTAATTTAAATCAAAATGAGAGGAATATGATTTAGACTTAATTAAATAAAGATTTTAATTTATTTAATTAAAGAGGTATGATGTTAGATTAAATCAAATAAGGTTTAATTTATTTAATTTAATAGAATGACTTTAGAGATATAATCAAATAAAATGAATTATTTAATTAAATAGAGACAATAGGGTTAATTAAATAAAATTGATTTATTTAATTAACATGAGATGATGACTTAATTAGATAAACTTGATTTATTTAATTAAGGGATAAAATGTGATGAATTTAATCAAAGGAGATTATTTAGGACAAAACGGTGTTAGTAATTAGGATCAAGTGTAATTGGTACATTTTCTATGTCTACAAATGCAACCAATCACAGAGCAAGTTTTAGCAACACCAAGGAAAGGTTGGATAGATTTTTTTTCAAAGGTGATTTGTGTAGCTTCCCTTTCAATTTGGAAGGGCGTATTCTGCCAGGGGTTGGTTCTGACCACTTCCCAATCATGTTGGACATTGTTGGGGAAAAATAACCTATCAGATGGCCCTTTAAGTTTGAGAACATGTGGTTTCGCAATCCCCACTTCCTTGAATTAATCCAACAATGGTGGCTAGAACATGGCCCAAGTAGATCAAAGTTGTTCATCTTCATGGAAAAACTAAAATCAATTAAGCAACACCTCAAATAGTGGAACAAGGAGTGTTTCAAGAATATCTTTGAAGAGAAATGGATGATAGAAGAAGCTCTGCAAAACTTGATTGAATAAGTTATCAATCAAGGGATGGATGCCATGAGATTCTATAAGGAGAAAGAACTATTAAATAAATTAAATTATTTGTTGGACAAGGAAAATATATTTTGGCGGAAAAAATCAAGAGAATTTTGGATGCGGGATGGTGATAAGAATACCAAGTTCCTTCACAACTCCACCAAAAATGGGATGAAAATTAATAGGAAAAAGTGCATCAAAGGTAGTGATGGTAGTATTTTGGATAAGACAAAAGATATTATGGCAGCAATAGTTGATTATTTTCAGTCCCTTCTTAATGAGCCAAGTGGGTCTCGCATTCAAGAACCGTGAGAAATTCTCCATGGCATCCCAAATTTGATATTAGAGGCACAAAATGCTATGCTATAGAGAAAGTTCACTAAAAAAGAGGTGGAGGCGCTTTTCCAACTTCATCTAAACAAGGCATCTGGTCTGGATGAGTTTTCGGCTAGCTTCTTTTAGAAATGTTGGAATATCCTCGAGACAGATCTTATGGAGGCCTTGGAAGAAGCTAGGAGCTTAGGCACAGTCCTTGAAGAGGCCAATAACACCTTTATTGCACTTATTCCAAAAAAAGACAAGCACGACTCCTTTGAATATTTTCATCCAATTTCTTTGTGCAATACAATTTACAAAGTATTAGCAAAGACCATTGCAAATAGGATCAAGAAAATTCAACTGTGTATAATTTATGAAGAACAAACAAGCTTCATTTCGAATAGATCCATCTTCGACATGCTATTATAGCACAAGAGGTGATCCATACTATTCAAAAAATGAAGAGACATGCTATTATGATCAAATTGGATATTAAGAAGGCCTATGACAAGGTTAATTGGTGCTTTCTTTTCAAAGTCATGGAGTCCTTTCGGTTACTAGATATTCACATGGATTGCATGCCCAAGATTCTCAGTATTGCTAAATGGTTCCCTGATAGGCTTCTTCAATGTCTCCAGGGGGTTGAGGCAAGGGGATCCCCTCTCCCCCTTGTTGTTTATCATTATGGTTGAGGATCTGAGTCGATCTTTCTCAAAGGAAAGGATGGAGGGTCATTTGGAAGGAATACAAATTACTGGAGGCATCCTAGAAGTCACACACCAATAATTTGCAGATGACAACATGCTCTTTTATGTTTCTTCAGTGAAAGAAGCGAGTGGATTTAAATGGATCCTAGAAAAATACTCAAAGGCTTTGGGACAAGAGGTGAGTCAAGCTAAATCTAAAAGTTTCTTTTTCAATAGTGGAATTGGTAGAGAGATTCAAATTATGCGCATTTTGGGCTTCCACAAAGGATTGCTCCCTTGCAAGTATCTGGGTTTACCCTCAGCTAAAGGAGTCCAGCTAGGAAAGATGTTAGATCCAGTGCTTGAAAAAGTCAGTGCAAACTGGCTTCATGTAAAAACAAGTGGTTGTCATGGGCAGGTCAACTAACAATGCTAAAGTCAATCATCGATGTAATCCCCATACACATGCTCTCATGCTTACCTCTATCAAGCGGGGTGAATAAAGCCATCAACCAAAAATGAATTTTTTTCTAGAAAGGTAATTTAGATCAACATAAGTTCCCTCTGATAAAGTGGAAGCATTTTTGTGAGAAAAAGGACGTTGATAGGGCTGGTTTGAAGCACATACTTTTGGAGAACCAAGCTCTAGGGGCTAAGCTACTCTAGACAATTCACTCAAATCCGGAACTCGAATGGGTTAAAATAGTGAAAGTAGAGTATTTAGATGCGGAAGAGTACAACATTTTCTCTTGCAGCTTACTCCCAAAAGGATCACGGATATGGAATTTCATCAGCAATTGCAGGTTTTTTCTATTGGATCATTTGACTTGGGAAATAAAGGATGGGTAGAGTGCACTCTTCTGGGAAGACTCCTGGGAAGGACAATGAAAACTAGAGGATAGGGAGGATCTCGCATAGGTTAAATTGATAACAAAACAAGCATGGGGAAGCAAAGTGGTTGATTACATGATGATTTATTGGGAGGATGGTTACCCCAATTATCGATGGAAAATACTTCAAGTGTTGGGATTAGATCCCAAATTAATCAAAGTATAAGAAGTTGAGCTGGCTGATTGAGGTGTCTGCCTGAGACAAGGTAGAGATGTGTTATGATGGAATGCCTCCTTGAATGGGATCTATAATTACAAAGATGGCTACAAGGTTTTAGCAGGGGCAAAGGCGGCTCAATCACAACTTCCAACCAACCTATACTGGAATTTTGATTGCCTCCCAAAGGCCAAGCTATTCTCATGGGAAGCGATGCAAGGGAGAGTGCTCATAGTTGATAGGTTTGCACACTTGGGTTATGTTGGTCCGTCAAGGTGTGTGCTTTGCAAACAAGCAGAGGAGACTGGGGATCACTTGTTTGTGAAATGTCCATTTGTGCAACATTGTTGGGAATGGCTATGTGTGAAGCTCCAATAGAAAATGGCCTTACCAGGGAACTTTTTCAAGCTTGCTAACAAGCTAGCCAAACCTAAACAGGAATCCAATCTTTGGAGGGTTGTGGATTACTAGTCCCTCATTGGTTATTTGGGAATTATGGAAAGAATGGAATAGGCATATCTTCGAGGAGAACGCAATGCCTCGTCAATCCCTACTAAAAAAAATTGAAGCTAGTATAGTGGAAACCGTTAATGCAAGGTTGGCTGAGCAACAAGGTGGTAAAAAGGTTTTCACTACCTGGAATGCAACAATGTTGAAAAACTGGCATGGCCTCAAGATCTCTCCTCAGTTCGAGGAGGGAGGTTCTGCAACTCAGGTCGTAAGAAGAAAGGTGGTTTGGCAACCCCCAGAGGTCAGTTGGTACAAACTAAACTTTTATGGGGCCTCTCATGGCAATCTAGGTATATCCGGGGTGGGATGCATAGTAAGGGATTGGCCCTTCAGAATAGTTGGTAGATTGGCTAATCCCCTTCAGAACAACACAAATAATGCAGCAGAGATGCATGCACTAATTTTGGGGTTGAGATTCTGCCAGGAACTAAGGACAAAGAACTTGATGATAGAAGGGAATTCCCCCCTGGTCATCAACACTTTAAGGACCAAGCACATGGTGAACTGAAAATTGAGTGTTGTCTTAGAACTGGCCCTAGAACTATTGGAAGGCTTTGAATTGGTAATAATCAATCACACTCTGAGGGAAGGCAATAAAGAAGAGGATGAATTGTCAAACTAGGGCGCAGATGGCAATGAGTGGAGAGAGGCTCTTTCTCTGATTTTAATCCAATACACTCCAACAAGTGGGAGGGTGGGAGGGAGACTTTCCACATGGATTGTGGAAAGTCCAACTTGAGGGGTGAGGATGGGTGGTTAAGGGTGACGAAGATGCCCAATCAATAGTGCTCCACATGAGTTTTCGCTTTTACTCTAGGTCTGTATTGTTGTGAGCTGGAGGCAATTATGAAATAGATGGATTTGATACCTAGGAAGGATTTGAGAAGTATGAAAGGTCGTGTCATGATAGCCCACCACATGAAACGGTGTACGCATGCCTCAAAATGGCAGCAAGTTATAGTTTTCTAGGTAGTATAGTGTGGCAAGCATGCATTGTACAACATGATAAACCTGTAAGCATTTAAGGGACAAGCATTCTCATTTTCCTAATGGTAGTAAAATTGTAGTGTCACTTTCCTTTCTTCTCGACTCTGGCTAGGTTGGCTAGTGGTTAAATAGAGAATCAAAAAAGTCCACAATGCATATGTTGGTGGATTCTTTGGTTTTCTTTGACGTTGATACCCCAATACAATTGAGCTACAAAGGGAATCAAAATTCTTTCGGTGGTATTACAGACCAATACCTTAAGCATATTCTGCTTAACATTGACCCTCTAATTGTGGTGGTCGTAAAGATAGTGTTGGGAAAGGGACATCTGGCACCACACGAAACCTTTAGGGTAAACTCTTAGATTTTTTCAAGGTTCCTAGCCTCCCTATTGGATATTCATATGGCCAAGGAGGAAGCCAAAGCACTGGTCTCTAAATTATTCAAGAAGGGTTTGATGGACGGTTTGGACGAGATCCTCAAGGTGGTGATTCCTGGGTTTGGGGTCCCATAGCCAAAAGATCTGGAGCTGGTCAAGAAACCGAGTGAGGTCATCAAGATCTATTTGTTTCTCCTGGACCTTAAAGGCATGGCACTAGTTTGACATAGGATGATAGCGGTGGTTGGGGAAAATTTCCTCAAGAAAATAATGTAGTTGGTGGAAGTGGAAGTGTTAACACTTAAATTTGCACCCTGTTGAATTTAGGATTCAACAATTTAGCGAAACATGGGAATGACCCCACTTTGAATGAGATCAAACCTCCAGAGAAGGCCAATTTCCTAACTGGTTATCACCTAATTACTATTTCTTGAGGAAAAGGAAAGAAGGATATGCATAAACTAAAAAAATATACCCCTATGGTGATACACCAAAATTTCCTAGAGTCCACATACTCAATTTATATGCACAATTCTAACAATGACTGAATATGGATTACACAACTCACTTCTCATATATCATTACATTAGTAATTTATAAATAGGTTTGAATGCTAAAAATCTTAGAGGGAAATATAAATCTCACAACTAAAAGTGATTTCACTTATAACACTAATTATAACCTGCAATAACATATATCTCTGCAAAAGGTGTTGGATTTGAGACAAAATTACAAGGAATATAATAAGATTTCACTACAATTCAATCAATCAATAAGGCACAAAATAAAGCATAGTGTGAGAAGGTAAAATACTAAAAAAAAGGTTCTAGAAAGGTCATGGGTCGGATGCAACCAAAAACCCATAAATCTAGCTTCCATATCTCATCCAAAAGAGCTTCAAACATGAGAAAAAGTCATACTTGACTTTGTCAAACAAGATGACTCATAAAACTGATCCTTAAAAGGTCTCAACTCCTCCAAAAGTGAGTAAATACTTCATATATTCCCTCCTAATGTTTTCTAACTTCTCTCAACTCCCCTATATGCTCTCAAAAGTAATAAACATGCTTATAACACTCTCTTGAATTGATTTACCATTAATTGCATTTTAAAAGATAATAATAAGAACTAAGGGTTTATAAAAACACCTCTTAAGTCATATTATTTTACAATAAAATTGTTTGCAAAAAATAAAAAATCTCAGCTATTTCAATGATTTATTCTTAAAAGAAGAATCATTTATAAAAGCTCAATTCAAAAGGTTTAGGGAGCAACTTAGGTTTCAAATGAATGAAGGTATAAGCCAAAATTGAGAAATATATGGCCATAGTTGAATTAATACTTCACAAAAGTAAAGGTAAAAACACCTTTTCCCTTCTATCGACATTTTAGGGTTTGGAACCCTAAAGAGAAAAGTAACACAAGAAGAATGTTGAAATCATTCATTTTAAACCAAGCTTTCTAGAAAACTAGAGAAGTCTGCCGCCAAGAGGGTTTTGAGGAAACTTTGTTGAAGCTGAAACTTTCTCTATGGATTTCTGCACAAAATTCTGTAGATTCTAATGCTGGTAAGTTTTTTTTTTTTTTTGGAAACAAATATTGAATAAAAGTTTCTCCATCAATGATTTTATCCATACAGGTCGTGACACCACGTAGCTTTTCCTCATTTTCCTTATTTGTTTTATCTTCTGTGTAACTCCTCATGATCTGGCTGCCATGGAGACCTTCCATTGATCATTAACAAAGCATTTTAAATGGCGGATTTTTGAGAAACTACAAAGCTTTATTTGCATTTTCAGACAAAAGAGACACAAGTAAACCCCTTTCACTGAAAGCATTTGAATTTCTCTTTTCTTATCATAACCACAACCATATCTTATTTCACTCCTTCTAAAAAGTTTGTTAAAAGCTTGAAATTCAGTCTTTCATATGTATTTGTAACTCTTTCATGTATTTTCTTGAAAATGAACTTTCATTTTGCAAAAATCTGAAGCTTACAAAAAACCCTAGGTCGCGGGTTTCTTCATTCATGTTGTTGATATGTTACTCATAGTTGAGAGTTTCAATAGGTCGCTATGAGTCTTTTGATGTACTAGCAGTGACCTTTGTGATTTTTTGGTTGATCTTCTGTGTGAGAAATCTCATGTTTGCGCTTTTGTAGCTTGTTGACACAAATTTTAAGTGGGTTCACCTCTTTGCCATTCCTCATAGTTGCGGCTACATTCTGGTACCTTGAATGGGCATTGGCATGATTTTGTTTCATTGATGAATTAAAAGCTACTAAAATAAAAGTCAATTCTTGATATCACTGCACTGTTTATTATCATAAATATTGACTGTCTTGGCATTCAAGGCTGATCTTTTTCCTTTATGATTCTTGACTATATTTGTTCTCTGAAAAAACCCATCCTAAAAGTTGTCTAGAGACATGTTATGCTAGTCATACTTTTGTGAATAATCTGAAAAGTTATACAGGGAGCTTTCTGAAACTTATTACATTTCCATTTATGAATTCTTTTGTAAATCTCTGTAACTTCTGTAAGAGGTAGCTTCTGATATGTAAAGTTGTTTCTATTATAATCATATGATATTTTCATGAAATGACATCTCATGTATGTTCATTTTATTCACATTTTGTAACCATTTCCTTTATCATGACAACACTTCAACATTTTAAAAACTCATTTTATTCTCTACCATGGAATAGGCTATCAAGCAATGCATTTTGTAATTGAACTTACTCCATTTCAACATAATGTTCTGAAATATTTTTCTTAAATTATTTTCCTCTAACAGTTACAATATCATTAAGACCATATGATACACCATTCTTCATAATGGCCATCCTTCCTTGCCAAAATTCTTTGGTTGTCTAACCTGACATTAGCAACCCATATTATCTTGATGACCCCCTTGATTCACACTCCTTATCTTATTGTAATAATGATACTACTTCATAATGCTTTGTTCTGGGAACATTCCTTTGTATTAAGCATCTAAATGTATATAAATGTGTTTCTTTGTTTTGCCATACTCTATGCACTCTTGTCATTAGGCTTAATGACCAGCATTGTGAACTCTTGACAAATTTAACATAGATTGCAGCTATGGGTTTATGACTTGAACACCACCAAATTTTCTTCATGATACTGCTTGAATTAGTACTTTTGAATGATCATGTTGTTTTATGCTCTCTTCACTATTTCAATGAGCAAGTACCTGTTATTGTCACATTATAATTGCAGTCTACATTTCAAAAGTTTTCATTATAGATTCCTGACATGGTAATCTATGTTGAATGCACTTAAATACACCTAAAATATTATGCAAAAATTATGAGCTAGGCTCAACCCTTATGGGAGCCACATTTATCTCAACTCATTTGAACTAAACAAAACAAAGACACGATTACACCTGTAGCTACACATGAAGCAAACAAGTTAGAAAAAACATGTATGTTTTAGATGTGTTATTTTGATGGCTTCAATGTTTTCTCTAGGAAATCCAGGATATGAATGTTTATTTAATGCAGATTGAGATCGGTTTATATATGCATAGGTAAGTGATCATGTATGGTATGTAACCTTTCATTGCTTAGAGAACTGCTCTAACACATTGCTTTGACTTAATGCAAGAAATAGGTGTACAGGAGCTAGGAAGGACAAGTCAACTCGGGTAGTAGCTGGACAAGAAGACACAACAAAACCAGTCATTCTCAGGCAATGATTGGTTACCCTCCCTACATACACATTTTTTTCTCTTCATTTACTTATTCAAGTATATATCTATCTTTGTCTACATTGAATAAGCAAAAGTTAAACTCACGGCTTGTGTGAGTCAATGAGCATTTCTACATTCACATTCAATAAAGATTACTTCTTTAGAAAATATTTGTAAAAATATTTCTCATGTTTCATGCATCTGTATAAATGCAATGCTTTAAATTTTGTAATCTTTTAAATTATTTCATTTGTACACATGAATGCAATGTAGGGGAGATAGAAAATGTACCATTTTCTTTTAAATATCAATAGGCTCTACCTGATTGAGCCACAAGTAAAAATATGGTAACATTTTTTGGTGACATTTGTTGGATGTTTGCTTGCTAAACATGTAAACCAGTAGCCTAGATTTTTCCATTGGGCATGGAGTCATTTAGCAAACTCAGAGGTAGACCTAAAACAACTTGCACATAGTTGTAACTCACTTGAGACTAGTCAGAATGTCAAGACACTTATTGAAACTAGGGAAAAAATGTTGAAATGAAACTACCTACTGTGTTGGAACACCACTTAGGGAATGAAATTTGTAGCTAAACTATAGTGCAACGACACTTTATTGAAAGCATAAACCTAACCTAATATGAACAATGGTAAGTCATACCTCAAAAAAGCGTTTGAGGTGAATCCCATTAACTGGGATTGGCAATATTTCTCCATCCACCTTTGATAACTGGAATGCATTATGCTCCTTGCATTCAGTGATTAGAAACAGGCCAGTCCAAAAGTTTTTAAACTTTTAATGTTGACCTGGCCTACTTTTCAATACATGACACTTGAAAACCACATCACCTTCTCTGAAAATTATGGGTTTAGCTTTCTTATCGAAGACCCTCTTTGTTTGGAGTTGATGATAATCTAAAGACTTCATTTCCTTATCTCTTGTCTCTTCAAGCTCCATGAGCTCAGCATATCTAACAGACATTGGGTCCTATTCTTCAAGCATCTCCAACTGATGTACAATGTCAATAGCTAGAAACTCTACGGATAGAGGTAGTCTTGCCTCATTTCCCTAAACCAGAACATACAGTGAGTTTCCAATTGATCTCTAAGGAGTTATTCTATATTCCCATAGAGAAGATTTCAATTTGGTGTGCCAAACTCTCTAATTCTCCTCCATGGTTCTTTTGATGATCCTGATCAAGTTTTTATTTGTACTTTCAGCTAAACCATTACCTTGTGGGTAATAATTTGAAGAGGTATTCAAATGGATTCCATATTTGATAGCCCAATCTGTAACTCTTAATCCCACAAATGAAAGAGCATTATCTGAAATGATGGAATTAGGAACTCCAAACCTAGTTACTATGTCCTCAAAAAAGTTTAAAATTGAAGACTCATTAGCTTCTTTCAAATCTACTACTTATTTCCAATGTGTAAAATAATCAGTGGTTGTAAGGACCCACTTGTGACCAACACTAGAGGGTGGATTTATTGGCCCAATAAAGTCAATGCCCCATCTCATGAAGGGCTACTCAACCTGAATTGGTTGGAGAGGCATGGCTGACAGTTTCTCCTTTCCTGCAAGAATAGCACATTTTATGCATTTCTTTGACCAATCATGGGCATCCTTAAATAAGCTTGGCCAGTAATAGCCAACTCTCATAATTTTCTAGGCTATTGTTCTTAGAGCAAAGTGACCTCCTGAAATTCCATCATGGAATTCATGAAGCACCTTTTTTGTTTGATCAGTGTTAATACACCTTAATAAAACACCATTCAAGTCTTTTATGAAAAGAATATTATCAATGAGCATGTATGGAATAGAATATAACCTAAAGCATCTTCTTTTACTTCTATCCAAACTTGGTGGAAATTCACCAATCTGTAGAAAATGGGTCATATCTTGAACCCAACTTCCTGCTAATGCAGGTGCAACATTTTGAAGCTTATTATCATTGACTAGAATAGTCTCTAATTCTGATTTTTGTGCATCTTCAGGGGTTGAGGCAAGCTACTCACATAATCCTCTACCTCTAACAAGTTTTGTGATTTTGATGTCAACATCGAACTCCATAACTCTTGTGATCCACCTTGCTCTTTTCTCACTTAGGTCTTTACTCAGCAGAAATTCTTTCACACTAGGGTGTACAACCATAACATGAATCTTGATGTTGGAAATTAGAGGCTTAAATTTCTTCAAACTCCTAATCACAACGAGAACATGTTTCTCAACAAATGTATATTTCTACTCATAATCTGCTAGACCTTAACTTAAAAAGGCTATTGGCTACTCTAAAACATCATTATTTTTCTGAACCAGCATAGCAAAAATTGAACTAATGCTACCAAAAGCATATAGAATGAAATCCTTTGAGAAATTTGGATTTACTAGTGTTGGAGCTGATGCTAAAGCTTCTTTGATTACTTCAAAGTTGTTTTTGGCTTCTCTAGTCCAAGTGAAAACTACATTCTTCTTAAGCATGGTAGTCAAAGGTTGCAACAAATTTGCAACATTAGGTATGAGTCTTCTCAAAAAGTTGATTCTACCTAAAAATCTCTATAATTCTTTCTTGTGGTTGGGTAATGGCAGTTCAAGTATGGCTTTGACTCTTTCAAGGTCAATAGTAATTCCTTCCTTTGACACTATGTGTCCTAACAATTTACCTTTGTGAACTGCAAAGATACTCTTTTTTGGATTGAGAGATATACCATACTCTCTGCATTTTTCAAAAACTTGCTTGAGATGTGACAAGTGTTCATCTGTATTTTTGGAATATACTGTAATGTTATCTAGATAAACAAGCAAAAAATTTTGAATTAGACTCTGAAAAACCATATCCATGGCCCTTTGAAAAGTGGCACCAGTGTTTGATAAGCCAAAAGGAATTCTCTTGTAGGCCATAGTGCCCCACTTTATTGTAAACGCTATTTTATATTGGTCCTCTTCCTTTAATAAAATCTGGTTATAACCAGAATAACCATCCACAAGAGAAAATCTCTCTGAACCAACAATAGCTTGAAGAATTTGTTCCATGGAGGGTAATGGGTAATGATCTTTTAAAGATGCTCTATTAAGATCTCTAAAATCTACACATAATCTTATCTCCCCATTCTTCTTTCTAATCGGAACAAGGTTAGAAACTTGAGATGTATGTTTAATTGGAAATACAATACCCCCCTCAACTAACTTGGTCAACTCTTTGGTCATTAAAGATTCAAGCTTGGGGTTCAAAGGTCTCTGCTTTTGCCTAACAGGCTTGGCATTAGGTTCTAACTCAATTGTGTGTTGTGCAATATGAGGGTCAAAACCCTTTAAATCAGAATATTGCCAAGCAAAAACATCATGGAACTCTTGGCATAAAGTAATAAAAGCTTTTTTATCTTTAGCTAAATAGATTTTGCCTAACTTAAGAAGCTTACCTTAAAAGATTTCAATTTCTTCATAATGGTCTTCTTTCACTTGAATGCTGACTTTACTCTTCTTAAGTTGGTCATCAGTGTTGAAAACAGACTCCAAGGTAACCAAACCCTTGGGTAATTTGTTTGTCCTCAGCTGTATGACTTGACCATCATACTGTTGTTTAAGCTTCTCTTGATTCACTACAAAAAACTAATACTCTTGGAGTAGAAATGATAAAATTTTCTCATCACTATCGAATACCTTCCAGTTGATGTTGTTATCAGGAATTGATGACCTGAATACAACTTTGACATAATGTTGTATTTTCTCTTTTTTGATATCATTTGGGATGTCAAACTGTGCTCCAATTGCTGCAAGTCTATCAACATGTTTATTCTAATTTATCGGGATAGAAACCAGGTTGAAGGCATCAAATTCCTCTATTATATCCCACACTCTATTTCTATAGGACTTCAATGCATTGTTCTTAGAAACATTCAAGCATCTAACTTGATTGATGATCAATTCACTATCTCCATAGACCTTCAGGAAGTTTATCCTTCTTTCCTTTTCCTCAAGAAACAATAATTAGGTGATAACCATAGGAAACCAACCTTCTCCAGAGGTTTGATCTCATTCAAAGTGGAATCATTCCCATGTTTCACTAAATTGGTGAATCCTAAATTCAACAGGGTGCAAATTTAAGTGTTAATAGGAATATTTTGAATGGGTACTCAAATTTGATGCCTTCACTAAGGCCAATGGCTTCATGTGAGTTGGGGCGGCCATTTTTTTTTTGGCATCCATGGGTAAATGGTTTTCTTTTATGTTTTGGCTGTTTTGGTTCAGTTTGACCATGGGCCGATTTGATTGCATTTATGTAAGTTGTCATTAGTGTTCTATCTGGTTTGGTTCAAGCTCGTAGGGTATAAGGTGTGTTGTCTAGTTTTGACGGAAGGGTTTAGTATGTTTCTGTTTTGGTGGCTATTATGCCCTAAAAATTTTGGAGGATCCTGCCCTTCGCAGACACTTGTAAACTTTGACACATATCAAATAATGCTCTATTATGAAACAAAAAAAAAGATTTACATAGAGGGTCACTCAATGATCTTTATCAATTTTATTTGTTCTTGGCATGTTGGGATTAGAAAATTAATAATATTCTCTTTCATTCATGGGATATCTTGGAATCCTTTTTTGAATTTAAATGTAGTCATTATTACCATGAAGTGAATGACTTAGCTAATGGATTGGCCAACCTTGATATATATGGGAGAATATTTTTATTAAATTAATTTAGACCTCAAGTCATGGGGGATTCTTCACTCGAGGTCATTGATGATAAGGAAACTATTAACTACTAATTTATTAGTTTTATTTTCTAACTAGGCTTAGGGTTAATCTTATTTTTCTAGTGGATATTTTGGATATTTCTATTTTTATGGTGATGACTTGGAATATCTTGAAGTATTTCCATTTCAACATGAGTGGCATGCGTGGTTACTTTATGTGTGAGATAGCTTCATATATGTTTGAATGATGAGGAATTCATCATGCCAAGGTATGGAGGACATGTCCTATTACACAAGTGCTAAAGGATAGGGTGTTATTTTCACTAACCATATTTTTTGCTATAGGTATCCGCTAACATTGGTACGAAGGACTCTTGGCATGAATTTTGGGTAGTCCCCCTATGGAATAGTTTATTCAAAATGGTCTCAAGTTGCTTAGGAACCACATAAGACTTGGTATAATCTAAAATTAGGAGAATTAAACCAACACGTAGCATATAATATTTTGGATTTCTCTTGTGACCCTTAATTCCACTTTCCAAAGATGTCAACAGATAGAAAGGAAAAGAAACTCTCTTCTTGTGTCTAAAGTGATTCAAAAAGACAAAATGATAACCAGAAATGGCAAAGAACTAACATTATAAGGTTATATGCCTCATCAATTCTTTAGCGACATCTCCCCACAAAGCCTTGATAGAACTTCATAAGTAGCCACCACTTTTAGCACACTGAAGCTTCTTTTCTTCATTGTCTTTAAACAAGATTGACATCACCACATTGGACTCCTTCTTGTCTCTATATACTTTTCTTCCCTCAGTAGATAGACCCATGATGCTCACAATGAGATCTTTATTAATGTCAAATTCAGTTCTGCCCAACCTCAGAACCCTATTATGCCAGCCCTTGACAAATAACTTTGTCGCCTTCGGATCATTCCCATGGAGCTACTCAATATACGATGTAATCCCACCCAACTGCAACCTTTCCCACACTTTGGACTTAGATTTCAAGGTGTTACAGGAAAATGGCTTAACCTTGTTTCTCTCTCCACCCATGATTGCAGACTCAATGAAACCCAAGATCTTGAGGACTTTGCAGAAAATTAGAAGAAGCCTTGAGAACAAAGGCATAAAATTAGCCATAATCTGTGTTAAAAAGGAAAGGTGGTAGAGAGTAATTATTAACCTTGAAGGCTACCCCATACAGAGGATACTCAAATTATCAGAAGCCCAAACACGATCCAACTCAAGATCACTCCAAAGGATAATCTGCCACATGAACAGGGACATGTGAACACAGTTCATAATGAAGTAGATGCCCACCTTAACATCTTTGGTAATCATGATTAAGACAAGCAAGGGCCACAATAGGAAGGGGATCATCCTCATCCCAAATCCTATGACCACTAACACCAATATTAGCAAAGACATCCGCAAGACCATTACCCACCTTGAAAATATGAGAAATATAAAATTCATCAAATGAATTCAAAATATCAAATGCATCCAAGATAAGGGATTCAACACTCCAAGAGGGAGGAGAAGACTTCTTCAAGTTGTTAATAACATTTAATGAATCTCCCTCTAACCAAACTTTTTGAAACCTTTAGAATGAGAAATCTTCAACCCATGATAGGCAACTGAAGCTTCCATGAAGTGGTTTGTCTGGGTTCCCAAAGGGAGCACTACAACAGAAAAAACCTACCATTAGAATTTCTCAATACTCCCCCACAACTAGCAGGTCTCAGATTACCTTTAGTAGCTCCATCAAAATTGACTTTCATCCAACTAACAAGGGAAGCCTTCCAAACAACATCATCTCTTGAAGCTTCACCTCTAATCAAAGGAAGAGAGATATCACAAGGTAGCTTCCAATTATGCACGATAGAAATGCCACCCGACATAAGCGCAATCTTAGGGCCATTTAGAAAAGAAACCTTAGAAACAAAATTCTCCTTGATAGCTACACAAATCTTAAAGGCCACACTGATAGAGGGAAGAGAAAAGTAAAATGTTAGGGACTGCAATGGATTAAATTTCAAATATATATTCAACTTAAATTAAATACTTAAATAAAATATCAGTAAACATTGTAAAAATATGAAAGAATTTGAAAAGTAATTGTGAAAGAATGGTTGATGATGATCTAATTACTACATTCTGATTCTACATATTATTGATGGAATATAATATAATTTATTTTTATGTATTAATTATACTTTTTCTATTCTAAACTATACTATCAATTGAAAATTCTATAATAACTTTAAAATTTATAAATAAAAATATTATTATATGTCTCGCCATTTATCATATTGATAATTTTTAAACATAATATAATATATGATGGTTATTATTACCATAACAGTAGTCAATGGCAATATCAATAAATATTATAAATATTTTAAAATAGTCTATTATATTTAAGAGAAAGTAAAGTTTGGATGATTTTTTTAAAAATAAAGTGTAATTTTATAAACAATAAATAAAAATATAATTGTATGTATTCAAATTCAATGCTTGATTAATAATTTAAAATTGTAGTATATTATGATCATAATTTTATGCTCTTGAAAAACATCAAATCATTGTGTATTAATGTGTGTAATACTATTGTTAATTGATACTTTTAAAAATAATAAAAAATAATATTTGTTAACGTAATAAATGTCTATGATTGTCATCATAGTAATCATCACTTGTGTAAAGATAGATAACAATACCTTTTACATTCTTTTTATAATGTCAATGCATGTATATATAAATACTCTCTCTCTCCATATATATATATATACATGAATTCCAAACTTACATTGGATTTCATACAACATCATTTACCATACATATTTATTTATTTTATCATTCACTACTATAATGGGCATGATGTGGTGTACCATTCACACTATTTTATTTAGATATCATCACATTTATATGGTTAGCTATCAATTTCCAGCTCTTTCATTGCACTACTTAAATAGACAATGGCAATTAGTGCACACAAAATATAAAATGTATCAAAATGAAATATTATAAAGAGAACTAACTTGAAAAACTATTTGAAAATCTTCACTTTTAATATAGTGAACACATTAGGAGATATATCCTATAATTTTTTGAATAAAAAATATAAAAAAACCTCCTCTAATTGTAGTTTTTATTGTCATTTTTTTATCCATTCTTTTGATTGAAATAAACAAAAGCATTTAGAATCTAGATAGGTTTAAATTTTTTTTTAAGTCTTGATTTTATTTTCTTTAGGTTACTTATATCAGTCATAGTTTTCATCAAGCCCAATCATGGAACACAAACATAATTAAAATTTTGATGTGTATATTATAAAAGTATGATAAAATCTATATTAAACTATTGTGATTTAGTATATATTTCAAGCTATTCAATATACTTTTCTTATTATTTATAAAAAAAAAAGATTTATAATATGCAAAAAAAAGTTGAAATTATAGAGGACACAATATGTAATACCCCTTATACTGTTTAGACTTATTATTTTCTATACTTTAACTGGATACGTTGATACTATGATGACACTATTATTGTTTGATTTGGTTGGTTTGAAGTTTGATGATGTTGTTATTCCTTTAGTGGATTTTCCGAATTATATTATGATGCAATGATTTAATAAATTATGTCATGAGATGAATTGTTAGTTTAGAAATGTTATCTTATGATCAATTTGGTTAGAAATGTTAGTTCGTCGTGGATATTGTAATTGTTAGAATAGATTAGGTGAGAGGATAGTGTAGCATCACTCGTGCACGAGTGCCCTGCTACACTGCAATTCCTTCTCATGATAGGATGTTTGATTATATATATACATGTGCTACTTGACGTTTATTTGGATGCACGATTGCAAGAATAAGTCTCGATTCCACCTGCTTCGGCAGGACAGGGCGAGCAATAAATTAACCCAATGGGTAAAAATGTTGAAAAAGGGAGTAGGTTTGGAAGTGTCCCCATCCCAAGTTCGTCGTTTGTTGTGAGTCGTTGTGTCATGACTGAAGTTTTGTCCTTGTCGTTGTATAGTTAATTGTTGAGTTTTTTATTTAATTTATGGTTAGTGTTTAATTAATTAATCTTATTTGATAAGATAATTAATTAAAGTTGTTTTGTTGTTTTGATATAATGGTGAATTGGTAAAATATTAAATTTAAATATTTTGTAAATTTAAAAGTGAATTAGTTAATTAAAAATGTAAATAATTATTTTAAATTAATATTGTTGATAATAATTAAATTAAATGAATATTTATGAGGATAATTAAATATTATCTTTTTATTAAATTAGAAAATCATGTGAGGATAATATCTAAATTAAATAAATTACTTTAATTAAAATTGTAGATAAGTTGTGCTTTTAAAAGCTGGAAAAAGGTCCAATAAGAGAAGAGGATTTTTGAGAAAAGAAAGCAGAAGAGCTTTATTGAATCTTTATTTTGATTTATTATTTTTATGAGATTATTCACACACAGAAGTTTTTGGCTCTGTTGTTTTGGATCTGGAAAAGAAAAAAAGAAAAATAAATAAATTTTGTTGGAAACTTCTGGGAAAATAATTGATTTGAAGATAGATAGATTCGAAAAGAGAGCTACAGGAGGCGATCGAGAAGGAACTATAGGAGGAATTCGAGAGGAGGTTACAGAAGGGATTCTTCTTCAGATAAAGGACTCCAGATATTCTCCTTTTAAGTTATTAATATTTCATTGTTCTGTAACAAATCCGGTTGCTAGGTTTTCGAAGATTGATTGAATGAAGTATTGTGATTTGAAAACTTGCTCAGATTAAAACCCTTGGATTACTTGGTAGGAAGACTATAGTAGAATCTTCAATAATTCTTCCATATAATTGTGAAACTTAATGTTGGAATAAAATTATGTGTATTACTGATTGAATTGATTGTCTGTTTTATTTTCTATCTCGTATGAAAATCTGAAGGTTCTTATTTCTTTGTCATAAATTTTGTTTAAATATATATGTATATATTTATAGATTTAAATATATGTTTATATAGAATAAATAAATAAATATATGCTCAATTTATATATATGGATTGTGTTATGTTATAAGTTATATAATTGCAGACCTTTGCACTGCATGGATATCTGTGATTAGGAGGTATTTTCGAAAAATAAAAAATTATATATAAAAATATTTATATTTATTTTCATCTTGAAATTCGAAATCTGCATTGAAAGTTTTACTTAAATTTATGAAATGAAATAAATTATAGAAAAGTTATAAAAAATATATATAAAAATTTTAATACAGGGGTGGGTGGTCAGCCGAAGCCGTACCACCCACGGCCCTGTATTGGGCAGGCGGCAGCCCACCACGGCTGCGCACTGCAGTCGAGGCTGCTGGCACAGTCCGTGGGGACTGCGGCCTCCCCACAGGGGGAGGTACGTAGTACCTCCACCTGTGTGGAGGTTCGGCCCCTTATGTTTTAATTCGTTTGTTTTTTTTTAATTGTTTTTATTTAATTCATTTATTTTATTTTATTTTGATTTTGATTTATATTTTAAATATATATAAATATATATATATATATATATTTATTTAAAATTATAATTTTTAAAAAGTATGATATTTAATGAATTTTGTAATATATTTTTGGTAAAATGATTTTTATAAAAATATTTTATCTTTAATATATTTTTAATAATTTAATATATGTGTGTGTAGAGTTAAGACTATTTTCATAATAGATTTTATCATTAATAGATGATTTTTCATAGTTTGCATTGTTATAGTTAATATGGAAAATTAGAATTAAAGTACGTGTTTCTTTTAGTTAATTGAATTTCTTCGTCTAATTGGTTCATTGATTCAGTGAAGTTTGTGGTGTAATATAATTGCTCATGGCATTGATTTATGTAGTTGTCTTCTCTCGAGCTCATTCGTTTGATCCAATTGTGGGTTTCTTTGATTCGAGTTTATGTTTTGCGAGTGAATCCCTGAGTTAGTTATCTTGCTTTAAGGAATATTTTGTATGTTTTGAATTTAATCAAACTTTCTTGAGATATTGATTTATGAAGTTGGTGAAATTTTATTGTGCTTGTAGTTTGTTTGGCGTTGATCTATGATTTATGCACGTGTGAGATTATTCATTTAAGTTTAATTTGATTTTCCTTGATTGGGGTTTAGGTTATGTGGGAAACCCTAGAGTTAACTTTTCCAGTTATGGGGACCTAAGTTGTGTTTAAGACTTCTAGAGGTTGGGATATGGTGAGAATAATGTACCCTTGGATGATACCGTATTGTGAATGTTATTCACGTGATTGTGGGCGAGAAGGTTAAGCCTCGCGTTTGATCCATTGTTGGTTCAGTTTTTTTCCTTGTTGATTCAATCATGTTGTGTTGGATATTTTGTGTTGAGTGTCTAGAGAGAGTGGCTCTAGTGGGGGCTGGCGCACAAAGGGGCTATCAGGGTAACCCACATAGAGTTGTATTAATCAGTGATAACCTAAGTAATAAACCACGGGTGGGGATTAAACATTAACAAGATAATTGTGACGCCTCGTCCACCTGTTAGTGCTAGCACAGACTAAAGGGGACTGAGAAGGCCGTGGTTGGCAAGGTCATTGCCTTGTCTTCACGAAAGGTTAATGACTCCGCATGAGTGACCCTATGGAGCGGCACCTTGAGATAGGCTGTCAGGAGAACCATAGATGGAAGCGGCACCTTAACTTGGTTGTCTGGAGAATCCATGTAGAGATGGAGGCGGCACCTGGTGAAAGGTTGTCTGGATAATCCATGTGAAACCATGCGATGACACTCTCCTCTAACATTCTATTTGTGTTGATTTACTAAGTCCTCTGGAAGTGATTTATTGTTTTGTCTTTGGTCATTGTTGGAAGTAGTCTTTGATATTGTGTCTTGAGTGTCATTGATGTTGTGATTGTGACTTGTTATGTTCAGAAGTGGTTTACTGTTGTGCCTTTTGGATTTATCTTTGTTCAGTTTTCTATGTGGTCTTTGATGTTAAGTTGACTGTCTAGAGTTAGTATTGTGTTACTGTTAGGCGTGCTTGGTTGGGGATCCTTCCTTGTCTACTCCCAGCACGGGGGTGGTTGGGTGGAACATGCTTCGCACCACGTTGGGTTCCCTTTATGTTGCAAATGTATCTTTTATTGTAGGGTTTTGGAGGATGTTGATGATCTAGTAATTCTTTGTACCAGATATATGTTATACTTCAGATGTAATGTATCCATTGATGTATTGTCTCCCACGTGTGTTGGGATGACCTTGTTGTAAATTGTATATGTAGTTATTGAGATGTATTTTCAGTCAATTGTATTTTACTATCATTTTGGATGTAATGTATATTCAGGCCATGTATTTATTTAGGAACGATCATTTGTAATAGTTGTGTTAAGTTGTGTTATATCTGTGGTAATATAAATGCTTCATATCTTTATAGTATCTTTCGTTGTTATATGTGCATATGGTATTAATATGGTTATTGTTAATGGATATTTTAAATGGTGTTATGAGAATGAATGGATTTATGTAACTATTTAATTATGGTTTAATATGTTATCGTTGTTATGGGTTAGAATAGTAATGTCACCTCGTGTACCCCAATGGAATTAGTCGTGCAACTTAATACATTGTTATGTTAGAATACTTAAGTATGTTTATTATATTATTTTTTTAAAAAAAAAAATTGTTCTGTTGTTATTAGTTCCTTTGGGGTTTGCATGGCGGGGCGTTACACAATATATATTTTTTTCAATTATTGAATAAAACACACAAAATAACTAAGATCAAGGGGGAATTGTTATTGCTTGTGTAATGATTTGAGAAGTTCGTTACCGACTTTATTTTTGCACTTGAACTAAAACCTTAGATGCAATATATTGGTAATGGTCTTGGAGAACCTCCTTTTAATCTACTTTAGATTGTGGGGTTATTAAATGCCTTTGTTCACTATAAATATGTATGTTAAACACGAAAAATTTCACAAAACCATGTTATTACATGTATGCACAAAGGTCTTATAACTTTATTAATCCACACTATGATGATTAAAAACATAGTTACATAACTATTTTCCTCTCTATTCCAAATAATTACTTGACCATAAATGTTAAAAAATATTCTAGAGGATGCCTTGATCTTCTTCATGTTTATTAAATCTAACTAAAATGGTACGTCTCATTCTCCTATAAATATTATTAAATATTTTATTGCCCCTTTTTGATCAAGGTAATTGATAATGAGAGATCGCCTTTTAAACTCAACATCAAGTCATATAATTGATAAAAATAATATTAAGTTATACACCAATTTATAATTTATTTATTTATAAATATATTTTTTAAATGTCATATTTTATAAAAGCTATTAAATAATATAATAATGATGAAAACCTTTTAATATAAAAAATAGCTTAAAAAATGATAAGACAACATATACAACAAATAGATCACAATTACTATATAATTTGTTTTCACATTAACATTATAATTTTGTTTCTTATTTACAATATGTCAATCAACATAAAATTAATTAATTTTAATATTTTAAAAATCTTGATTCCATATTTCTAACTCAATCAAGACAATATATAATTTTGATACTTGTTTTGTTTTACCTGTGCAATTTTCTTAAATTGGTCATATTTTTTTATAATATTTTCCTAAATCAATGGTGACTCTTACTAATAACAAGACATTTTTAAGTACCTCTGGATACTTAAAATAATATTAAATCAACAATAACTAAATATTTCAACCATATTCATATGTTGAATTCTCTCCCCTCTATTATTAAAAAATGTATTGATATTGGGATTCCCTTACCTTTATTTGTGACCTAAAGCATTTTTAAATAGCACAAAATTAGGGAATATATAATTTTAAATCCTGAGCCATTCTTGGGAGCCTCACAAGCCTTAGTAAATGCCCATATTTTTGGCTTGGAGCTTTGAACATTATGAGAAAAGTCATTGTTCCCCAACCGCCCTTGTATAGTAATTTGTTTTAATGAATGCCTCGTTTTAATCAAAATATTTGATAATGCCATTAAATATAATTGTCCTTAGTTTTGTTTAAACTATCCTTCGCTTTCCCGTAGGGTTTCTCACCTCTAATGTCATTTGATAGGGATGGGCAAGATGCTTGTTGCCTTTGAACATAGAAAATTCAATAGTCCAAGTTCATGTAAATAGATAAGGCCAATCAATAGGTAAAATAAAACAATACATTGAGCCCCACAGACCTAGGTCCTAGACCCTACCTAGAGAAAAATTTCAAATTCATTATTTTGTCAAATCTATTAAAAAAAATCAATTTTAATATTCATCTTAATATTTAAGACAATTTTTTGATGTAATTATATATTGATTTTTAGTATTAAGGTTTGTAATTGTATTCAATCATGTATTAGTATGAAAAGGATACTTTTGGGAGTGTCCTCTTCTTAATGATGGATTGTAGAGTGCGATATGAAATGTTGATGCTAAAAATTTCTACACAGTTACATCCAAAATCAGTCTTCAACACTATCATAGACTATGAAAATATCATGTCTTGTATTTGTTTTAATGTTTGTATAGAAATAAATTATTTTTTATTATAGATTTTAAGAGAAATGAATTAAATAAGTATTAATAAACAAATATATAAGAATTAAGACTAATAAAAATATTAACTTAGATATTTAAAATGTACATAAAACGAGGTACTTTAACTCTTTGTTCAAGTGTGTTTGCATGGTCTATCTGAGGCTTATTTTAGTTTAGAATGGGAAGCACATCTTGTATTTATTTTCTACTTTAAAATTCTAAACTAGTGCATACATTCTAGTGATTTGCAAGAAAATTATCCCTTGTCTAACTTTACTTTTTATCTTGTGTTGTGTAAATGGTTCATTCTAACTTAAGTCGTAGATTCATACTCTTTTTGAGTGGTTTGAAAGGTTGAGTTTTCTTAGGATCTTTTGGTAGAAAAATACATCATAGTTGTGTCTAAAACAACCAAGAGATTTTTTTGACATATAATTCAATATATTTTTATGCAAGGAAAAAAATTCATTTTGGTAAATGGGTTTAAAATTTTGTTGTATAAAAATTTGTAATGACCATAAAAAATCCATAAAATAATATGGTTTATACCATATGGACTATTTTGTATGCTTGTGTGTGGTTTGAAGGTAACAAACTCTAGTTTCTAGACATTTAAAATATTGGAACCTAGTTGTGCAAGGTTCCATTTTATAAATTTGGTTGTATTTACTCAAGTATTATAGTGATATTTATGTAAACCTACCTTTGATAACTAATTAGAGAAAATATAAGTAGGTTTCTCCTTTGTCAATTATTTTTTTTCCAAATACATCCTATGATGTGCCTTGCTTTCTCTTTGTACTTTAATGTCCCCCAAAATTCCAAAAAATTATAAGTGTTGAAGCTACAAGGGCCACAAGTTTTATAAGTTGTTAAAGTTTCGGCCTATCAGGATTTCTCATACTGTCATACCATCCTTATCAAGCCTACTTACCTACTCATGCCTCTATTAATATTTATCTAAATCTTTATTTTTTGACTTTTCAAGTTATCAAATGTCATCCCTATAACTTATCCTTGCACTTCATCTAGACAATTTGGTCCAAATATATATATATATATATATATATATATATATATATATTGTTGGTTTGTTAAACTTCTCATGGTTGTCATGCAAGTCATCCAATTTCTTAAGTTTGTTGTGCCTTATATTTTTCTATCTCTAGAGCATCAAACTTGATCCCCCATTTGTATCATTCCTATCACACTCCAATCTCTAATCCTTGATCTTCCCACCATGTAACCCCCTTCCAACTCCAAAACCTTCTCCTTTGTAGTCAAAATATTTATGTTTGTTGATGCCAAGGTTTTGGGAATCCCTTAACCATCATACCATCTCTATTATTTCCCTAATAATATGAGGTCCACATGTTTTCCTTAAATCATTTAAGCATCAAGCCTTTAAACTTTCCCATCATTGAATACCACTCCCCTTCAAGCCCCACTTTCCTAATCCTGTTGGTTTGAAATAATTTCTTGTGTTTCATAGGTCCAAACATGGTCTTTCTTGTATATCCTTCCTTTTGACTCTAACCCTTTGATGTTAGCGTTATCCTTCCATCAAATTTGTGAGTTGGTTCATCTTTGCTATCATCATCACTATGTAGTTTTAATGTAAAAATTTTTGTACCCAAAATTCTATAAGATTTTTTAACTAGAAAATTGGGTCATCCATATCCCTAGTACCCTATTTCATGTTAACCTTTACTCCAACTCTCGGTTCATTATTTTTAGTAAGTCTTCCATAGTCAAACTTTCATCCAACCCTTATTCTACATCTAAGTCATTTCCTTCAACCCCACCATTCTACTATTACTTTATTGAAAAAAAATAGAGTTACATTTTCAACAATTCCATACTTTGGTACATACCATAAGGTCATCTTGACACCCTAAAATTTATTTCCTTGTTAGGGTCCCTCCTTCAGACTTCCCCATTTCAACATCCTTATTTAGTATGACTTCCCAATCATCTTTGAAGTTTGAAACCAATCATAATTTTTTGGCATGTGTTCTTCCTAAAATTCAATCTACTAGTTTCCCCTAAAAATCACTTGACCAACCCAGTTGGCCATGTGGTTGCTAAAAAAGGATATGACATGTCAAACAAATGTACTAACAATTGACAAAGTCATATTTTTACTAGAGAGGATTCAAACATGGATTCTTCATTCAATTCAAGTAATTTTTATTGACGATTGGGTATAATAATTTAGGGTTTCATTTATAGTTTTATTTGGCTCTGCACCTAACATGAAAAGGTCCAAAATCATTATTTGTACCCAAAAAGACATGAATTTAATGATATTGGATGTCATGACCATGTTGGACTTATTGTAAGTGATTATTTTATCATAGGGAATGATATTTCACATCTTTTGGTAGGATTTTGTAGTGCATTTTAGAGATATTTTCCTAGTTTTTACATGCAAGTTTTCATGCAAGTTGATGGGTGATTTAATCATTGATCTTCATCATTATATTTTTGGAACGATCATTGGCATGTTATTCAACCTTGGGGAAAAAATTTAAGTTTGGAAGATGTATACTATGATCAAAATGGTATGGTTTAGTCCTCCATGCTCATCAAACCGCATATGTGTTTACATGCCTTAGTTCTAGATCTAAGGGTTTTTGAGAATCATTGTAAAGGGTTGGGATTTTTGTATATGCAAGGGGAAAATATCATCAAAGGTGAGTTCAAAAAATTGTATCATAAATTATATAAATGAATGTAACAAAGATTTTCACTCTATCTAATATTTTGTAATGGTAATGTCAACATTTCTCAAAAAATCAATATAAGAAATTATCTTTTTCTTCTAGAATGTATTTTTCCTCCTATATTATTTAAGATTTTTAGGGGATTCAAAGAATCTAAAGATTCACATATGTTATTTTATGTGTTAATTTGTTTTACTTTACATTAAATAAATATTGTAAAACCATTTTATTTTCATGCAAATACCAAACCAAAAAAAAATCATGGTTAACACATGTAACTCTTAAAATAGTTTAGGATCATTAAGTAGAGATATATTGGTAGGAAAGAGGAGCATTTGATTATTTAATCTCTACAAGATAAATCCAAGCAAATTACACCCATTTGAGAGTTAGGGTTTTCTTTGTTGTTAGGGTTTTTTTGGATTAGACTTTGTTTCAAGATTAGGCATTGGTCAACCTTGAAGGCAAACCATTTTAAATCATTAAAACTTAAAAAAATCATCATAATAAAATTCTCTTTTTTTAGTTTTATTTTCCTAGTCAATGTGTAGAGTTTCTTGCCATGAATTTTGCTAAAGCTATAGTAATCCTATGACTATTGAAACCCTAGAGAATGGTTGCACAATGTATTTTACTAGGTTAGTGATGTGTATGTTATTTTCACTAAATATATATCAAGTGATTTGTGACCAAATACCTATCCTTAGTTGCAACTTTTAACTTGCTTGCTTAGAGAAGATACTTGTAAATTAAGTATACTAATCTCTCAAAAAGACTACCAATCATAGTTGAAATACAATCATACTTTGTGAGGATTTTTTTCAATATTTTTTGTTTTATATTTAGAAGATCTTTGGGATTACCCTCTTTAGCTTGACAAGATTCAAAGTGTACAAGAAGATCAAATCCCTTTATTTGTTGGCCTTTTCCAATCCTTGATCAAAGATAGGTGTCTTCCATGTTTATGTGTCATGTTAGTTATAACTAGGTAAGAGCCTTAGAGTAAGGGGTTTATACAAAAATCCACCAACATACACAACATATATTATCTCTGTTTTTTGCATATACTTCTATTTTTAAGCATATATACACTAATCTCTAGGTCTAAGCATATATACATTCATCTTTAAGTATATACACATTGGTTTATAGGATATACATAGGCATATATAAGTGGTAATATATACATATTTTGCTTGTGGTTTCTATTTCACTATATGATATATACATCTCACACTTATTATTTTTAATTTTGTTAGGAGATCATTTGTATAAAAAATGAGCGAAGTCATTAAAATTATGCTCCACTTTGGAAAACCATGAGAATAGTAATTAAAAACACCCTACACCTAAGAAAACCATGGGATTGATCATAAAACTTCCTTGCACTTATGAAAATTGAAATATTAATCACTCAAACTAGCCACAAACCATTGGATATTAACACCTAAACCACCCATCAATGTGCTTAACCTGATTAAATTATACCAAAATTTCCCATTGCAAAGTATTAGGATATCATCACATTACCAACCAAGAGCCTCACTTAACTTAGCCTTGATCCTATGAACTTTTAGGCCCATGGTCGTAGCTAAGATAGGGGGCTTAACTCTATCCCTCGTCTCTAGTGCCTAGCCATGGTCACTTGGGAAACCAAGCACTAGCCCTAGGGGCTACATAGCCTACCTCAATCCCATTTAATTTTCTAAAACAACACTTTTACAAAAATAAGCATAATTTTTTTTATTTTTAACCATATTTTAAAAATTTTATAAGCATTAGAAATTTGACTCGGAACTCTACATAGTAAACTAGGTATATTTCTACAAATTTTCTCCAACATTTCGGTACTTAATCATTTGAAGTCATCCTTTCAATTTAAAACTTCAAAGAATCATAACTTTTACATACAAATTCCTTTTACTATGATTTAATAAAAAAATATTGGAAAAACATGAGCAATCTATTTATTAATTTTATATTTCTCTTGGACTAACTTATTTATTATTTTCTATCTAACCTTTGAATGCACTAATTCTTATGTGTCAAATACTAACAAGATTGAAGAGGAAGAAATTGATTATAGACATTTTCTATTTTTTTAAGAATTTTATTCACTTGTTTTCTCACATTAAATATTGGGATTGAAATTGACCTCCACACTATGATTTGGGATAAAAATTAATCTTGATTTGGTATTTTTTGTATGCTTTCCTCTTGTACATCTTGGGAAATCTTGAGGATCATAAACAAATACCATTTCCCAAATTTATTTTAGGGGGGCATTCCTTAGATTTCATTAGCAAGAGGACAACATCAACTCTAGTATTCAACAAAGTATAAAATTGGGGAGTGAATCAAAGACACATCTCATGGAAATGAATGCCAAAATGACAAAATTCCTATCCTATCTAGGCTATTTGACATTTTTCACTATCCTATACATGGATTGGAACTCATGTACCCTTGTGGTATATTGAGGATATACCTAGAAATGTTTATGGATCCTATTTTGAGACCATTGAACATCCTTCCTTGTGGTGCATTAGATACCAATTAGGCTCAAGAAGATACTCACATCGTACTTTTAGAGCGGAAAGATAGAGCTAACTTTGGTAAAGGCTTTGGCCTCCAAGGTAATGGGTACATAGGTGGTACATGACCTTACATTCCTTATCTATCCATGAGTTGATAACTAGTATATTTATGGTCCCATAAAGATTGGTACACTTTGATTGAATACTCTAAGCTTGTTGGTGTTTATTCTTGGTTGCTTGTTGTACACACTAAGTTTGTATTTGCAAAATTTCCAACTAAGTCAATCAAGTCTAATTTTTGAAAACCTAGTGTGAGAATTCTAGTATTAGTTCATCTCTATCATATTTTATGGACACCATTTCATCATTAAATCAAAATTTTATCACATCAACCATGTAACTCATCAATAGATCAAAGAGTGATTTAGTCAAGTATTAAATTAATATTATTAAGCACCTCTAATATCTCTCTTATTCTTTACATTTCAATATTATCTCTTAGTGATTTCATATTTTACTATCCATAATTTTTTTTCATTTTAATTAGGTCTAAAGCATAGAGTAGGACATGCTTATTATCTTATGGTTATTGGAGCAAGAAATTTATTTCTCTACATATAAAAGAACTTGACATGTTTCTAGTAGAAAATGTCATAATTATCAATATGAAAAAATAATGTAATGTATTGTTCTTGAATACTTTAAATCTAAAGACAAGAGGAAGTAAAAGACAAACAATGCTAACACATCCTATAATTTAATGATAAGTACATATTTTTTAAGATCCTAGATGATATATGATATACCATATCTTTAGCATGTGAATTTTACTTATTTTTTAAAGTTTAGTATGTAGATATTGAATTTTGTTGGCAAATATTTTAAGATATAATGATAAAATCATGAACTATCTTATGTGATCCTTGTTTACATTCTATTAAATTATAAACCATAATTTTTGAAGACAATATTAACATTAAAGGCATGAAAAACACATTTTCCAACTTGTCGTAAGAACATATAAAACCAAGATGAGGCTCAAATATGATAAGAAGATCATAGAATCAGGAAGGATCGTTATTAAAATATAAATTAGGGAATATATCTCTTAGGTAAATCGAACAATTCAAGAGATTGAGCTCTATAAATAGAGTATGAAAAGGAACTATAAGTTGTTATCTTCTAAATAATTTATGAGTGAATGTAAATAAATGATTAATCAAACAAACCAAATTTATGTAATTTAATTTAGCATTAATGAATTGAGCCAAGTATAAGACACACACATGTAAAAATATAATTGAAAGAGTAGGGTTAGGAGTTTGCTTAGCTCCTCCAAGTGGTTGATGTGTGTGATTTGGTTGTGATTCATTTGTAGTTACACCTCTATAATTAATATTATCTTAAAATCAATAGATATTTATAAAAAAAATGTCCTCAAATTCTAAAAATCAACTAGAATAAATTGTTATTATTATTCTTTCCTTCTTGAAACTATGACCCTATCCAAAAAGTATGATCCTACATGAAATGCGTGATCGTGACTATGTAAGTATTACTTCAATTTTTTTGTTATATATTGAGTTTGAACACCTTTAAGGCATGTTCTATGATAGGGTGTGGATGTACTATAACTTATCCTAATAGCTTGGTCAAGTGCCTTTGTAATTACTTTGATAGTGAGTAATGATAGAATGAACTTGAATGTTGAATGAATGATGTTGAGTGTAGAGATATTACTAATTTAATAATTCTCACTAAATAATATTTGGTACTCTAAATGTTATTATATGTGAATAATATTTTTGGGTTGTATGTGTCATTTGGTTGCCACCTATCTATAGTCAGAAATTTGTAATTAAATTTTATCATGCAATTGGTAAATATTTACAATATATAATCCTCAAACTCTACAAATCTGTAAAAAAATGTTATATAATTTTATCTTTTTAATTTAACTATGATCTTCTCAAAAAAGTATGATCTTGCATAGAATGTGTGATCATGTATGTGTTTAGTAATCACCTTGAATTTTTTAAATATTGTGATTCAAGGAAGTGTTTATAAACACCTTTAAGGAACTTTCTATGCTAGGGTGTGGAGGTACTATATCTTCCCCTTACACCTTGGTCAAATCCCTTTGTAATTATTTTCACAATGAGCAATGAAAAATGAAAGGATACCAAATAGATGATTTTGAACATAGAGATATTCCTAATTTGATAATGCCTACTAACCACTCTTTGATCCTCTAAATATTCTTATATATATGAATGATTTTTAAGTTAATGTGTATGATCGTGTTGTGATCTATCTATAGTTGCATCTCTATAATTGAATCTTGTCATGCAATTGTTAGATATTTACAATTAAATGTGTTCCTCGAGCACTAAAAAGCAACTATAAAAAAATATTATTATAATATTTTCTTCCTAAAAATACAATCTTATCTAAAAAGTATGATCCTACCTAGAATGTGTGATCATGCCTATGTATTAATTACCTTGAGGTTTGTTAAATAGTGAGTTAAGGTAGTGTTTATAAACACCTTTAATTAATTTTCTATGCTATAGGGTGTGGAGGTATTATAAATTCCCCTCACATCTTGGTCAAGTCCCTTTGCAATTGTTTTCATAATGAATAATGATAAAATAAAAGGATGTTGAATGGATGATGCAAAGTGCAAAGATATGCCTAATTTGAGAATGCTCTAAATGTTCTTATATGTGAATGATTTCTAGCTTGATGTGGATGACTTTATTGTTATCTAGATCTATAGTTGTACCTTTGTAATTAATTTTTTCATGCAATTGGTAGATCCTTGCAAATAATTTTATCCTCTATCTCTACAAATGAACTAGAAACAATTGTTATTATGCATTTTTCTTCCTAAAACTATTTTCTTATCTAAAAAGTATGATCCTCTCTAGAATGTGTGATCATTCTTATGTTTGTTACTTGTCTTTATTTTTCATCCTTTTTCTTCTAAAAAGTTATATAGTGAGTCAAGATAGTTCTTTTGAACAAATTTAAGGCACTTTCTATGCTCAAGTGTGAAGGTATGGTGCAGGAGCACCCACGGGTATGGTACTAGAGCTTCCCCTTACACCTTGGTCAAGTCCCTTTGCAATTGTTTGCATAACGAGTATGAAAAATAAAATGATCTGTTGAACGAATGCTGTCTAGTGTGCAAAGGTATTCCTAATTTTAGAATGCTCATTGACTAATCTTTGGTGCTTCGAATGTTCCCTAAGAGTTTTATTTAAAATATCATTTAATGCTCCCTAAAATTTTATTTAAAAAATTAATCCTACATGTGTTCAAATTAAAATTTTCATACGTAAGTCAACTAATAATGGTCATATTTTAGATTGGGTTGGATTTGAGAACACAAAATTGAGTAGTAATCAAGTTAGATGGAATATAACTTGTTTTTTCTAGGGGTTAAAATCACAATAGCAATAATGTTTGAATGGGAAAAATGATATGATCAAAATTTTATATCTAGACCAATAAATATAAATGAGTTAAAGGAAAAAAGTGAAGTTGAAGTTACATCAAATTATATATTTTAACTCAAATTTGAAACTTAGAAAATAATTTATTATGTTAAGAGATATAACCTATAGTGGAAGCAAGGGTTGAAATGTAATGGTGTGAATGCGTCAATAAATTTTTTTTTTTTAAGGCAAAAGGCCAAAGCCTATAATATATATATACAATAATTATAAAGAAAATTACAATAATTATAAAGAAAATATGTTTGAATTGAGGGGAATGTTCACCCTCAATCAAAAAGACGTTCCAAAAATGATTCCACATAAGGAATAAGGACTCAAAACCTATTAGACCATCAATAAAGGAGATTAATTGTGATCTTGTCACCATATCTTCAAGAACTTCCTCTCGATGGAGGAACCCGCCAATTATCCACTGGTCGCCATAAAAAATGTTGTAGCATGTTGATTTTGCATTCAACTCTTCCCAAGTAACCATTTTCCCCTAGCAAACAGTCTTCACCAAGCACTTCTCTGAGAGCCTGTTCCACCATCGAGCAAAGTAAAATGAATGTCGAGTGCAGGTAAGAAAGATTGGCAGTCCCAAAGCAGCTACTAAAAATCCTGTGCAAACACTTCATGAATTGCCAAATTAAATGAAGATCATTTAATTTGTGATTGGAGTTTGGTCGCCAATAATTCATTTTCCAAGAAGATCTAAGCTGAGAGAGAATCAAGCTGCACAAGGAAAAGAAAAAAATATTAGGAAGAAAGCATGGAAAAAACTATCTTCTTTTGGATGCCTCTGTGTCTCTCAGAACTTTTGCATGAAGCTCAGGATCAAGTAGGAAACCATCTTTTGGGAGAATTTTTTCTCCTTGATGCAAAGTGCAACCTTGATTGGCTAAATTATCTCCAACAGAGTTTGCTTCTCTATAACAATGTATTATTGAAAACTCCTATGTTTGTGAGAGAATACATTTAACTTCTTGCAATATGTAATCAATTTTCCAATTCCTGTCTTCTGGACTTCTGAAATCCAAAATCGTGTTCATAGAATTCCCTTATATGATTATTTTTTTCAAATTTAAGGACATTGCAAGCTTGACACCATAAAGTAGGGCATGGGCTTCTGCCACATTGTTGGTGTTGTTTGCAATTCCAACCATCCCTCCTTTAATAATTGATCCATGATGATTCCTAATGACATACCCAATTCTAGAGATCCATGGATTTCCTTTTGATGCACCATCAAAATTCAACTTGCAAAAATTCATAATCAGACCTTTCCACCTAATTTCTTTCCTATTTATTGGCTTGCAAGAGTTTACCAATAGGCTGTCTTTGAATGGGAGAGACAAGGATTTCCACTCTGACAATAAAGCATTTTCCCATGAAGAGAAAGTTGAATTCAATTTCTTGTGCTTTGATACATGTGCCATGACTACCTCTGAAATTGAAGATTCAATCTTTAAGAGAACTACTTTGAATTCATTTCTTTCCTTTATGAAAATTCTCTTATTTCTTTCCCACCAAATGTTCCATATTAGAATAATAGGGGCAATAGACCAAATACATGAGAAAAAAGACTCTAAATACAAAGAGGGCCAAGAGTCAAAGACTGATTTGATTTCAAAATGGAGAGGTGTCAATAAAAACTATTAAATAGTCAACATAATAAAATAACAATAAATGCAAAATGAATAAAATGTGTGGTTCATAATTTGCTCACCATTATATATACATACATACACATACAGATATAATAAAAACAATAATAATGTATCTTGTATTTGTATATATGATTATTTTTATTTAATTATAATGAATAAAATAATTTTAATGAAATAATTATATACTTTAATAAATAAATAAAAAATGATTATATACTTTAATAAAAAAAATTAGATATTGTTTATGACTGAATATTTAAAAATAATAATATGACTAATATTATTGTAATTTATTTTATGTTTTAGATGGCCCATACTGAAATATTTATTTTATCTAGAGTTATAATTTTAAAGAATATTGGAGGATAAAAGAAAATAGTATATTGTTAAAACATTTAAAATGAACCATAATTAACACTTCATCCCTTACAATCATAGACTATGAAAATCGAATGTTATTAACTTCATCCCTTCTTATACCTTTAGTTTGTAAGAATGAACATGGACTATTTATCTTCAAAATCTATACTATAGAGCTTAGATTTTGATTTTCTATAATAAAAGTTGGCTGAAATTTAGGGAATTAAAGTATTGATAAAAATTAGATAAAACAATATTTAAAAATATATGAGATCTAGAATAAAGATGGCTTCATCAACAAATAATATATGATATTAATTATTTAAAGAATGCTATTATTGTTTAAGTATGAAGTTGGTGATTAAATGAAAGAAGAGTGGATGATTGTAATACATTGTATTATTTTTGTAATGGCAATCTATATAAACTAACATATATATAATACATCTATCTAAATGATGTTGAGAGATACCAATCTTTTAGGCATCTATCTATCTTAAATAAAAAATATAATATTTGACTAGGGCCCCTCTTTTATTTTACAATCAAAGACTTATCTTGTCACATGCAACATTAATGGTAGATTCTATATGCAAAAAGTGGAGAACAAGTGGGTGGAACATGGTTCACATTATGGACATTGATTTTCTTGCATGAGATTACAAATTTGCCTTGTCTTATAGAACCTATCAATTCTCACAAATTGTAGAATTTGCAAGAACTAATTTATAAAAATAATAATATAATTTTGAAGATTATTTCTAAAAATTAATTTATAATATATAAATATTTTAAAGTTATTATTTTAACCTAAGTTATTTTTAAAGACTTGAATTTTGAGAGAAGCGTCTAGAGTTCTAAACTCTAGCAATTAATCTATATGACACTTGATCTCCAAAAAAAATATGAAGAGAATAATCTAATAGTACGAGCTAATGATTCCTCAATTTCTAGGGAGAAAATCCCATTTTTTTCTAAATATGTTAATGTGTGGTCCTAACCTTGTGCTTGTTATTAGATCCTCAAGCAAAGATGACATGAAGGCTCCTCAATCAACTAGTGAAGGATGAAAGTCTCAATGAAGAAATGTTCGCCATGAATTATTGTATGCCCTAAGCATGACTCTATATTTCTCTTAGTGTCTATTAGATAGATGTATTTAAGATATCTATACTAGTGTAAATCATATTTTTTTTAAAGGTGGGTGGAATAGAACCACAACTTAAATTTCATGCAAGGTAAAAAAAACTAATAACAACAATATCAAGTTTTCAAATATGGATATGTTTGTATGACTACACTTAATTTTAAAGATAACTTCAAATGAACAACCCATCATTAAAAATGTTTAACACAAAGATCAACCATCAAATTTTATTTTATGTTTTTTGTTTGGAGATACCCCCAAGGGGCTCCCCTTTAGCTTAGAGTCAAGGACTGAGGGGTATCCATTATGCCAAAATCCCCTTGGGGCACAATCCCAGCCTCATCCCTTTTTTAGGCGTTGGAGCTTTGCACTCAACAAGACTTGATCCCTAGTGGGCTCATTCCGAACCTTTTAACTTCACCAACAGACCAAGGGCCCATTAACCAACCATCAAATTTTAATTTCAAACAAGAATAATAAACCCATTAGCAAATGAATCCCAATCTTAAAAAATAAATTGAAAAATATTTAAAAATTCTCACTCTAATTAAATTTTGATTAATAGAGTGGCCCAAAATCAACTATCACTTAATAACTTTTTGAAAGGAAAAAGTTAAAACTGATAGATGTCCCACAGCCGGCACTAAAATTGACAGGCTGTGGACAGTACTGGACGACAATGACCGTGTACTACATATATACAATTCTTTTTAAATTGGAATTGACGGGTAATAATAATTTCAATGATTTCACAGGCACTTATATTTCACTGCATTAAATTTGACGGGCAAAAGATAAGAAGTTAAAATTCTTTGTGTGGGGCCCGCAACCTGAATTACCGATGCTTTGCTATAATAATGCGCGGCGCATGCGTACCACGCAATCTGGTGGTGACGTGGACGTCTGCTTTGTCGCCACGCGAATAAAAGAAAACATGTACTGTCACAAAGGTCGAGATGACGTGGCATATGAGTAGGGCCCATGTTATTTGATCAAACGAGCCAATGAAAATGGGGTACATTGCTTTATACGGTGGTGGTCAAAGATAGTTTTGGGTTTTGTCGTCTAGTACGATAAGGACACTTTTGTAGGGGTGCCCCACTAATTGGACAAATATTCCCATTTTATCAACTTTAGACAAAATGTCCCCATGCTCTCCACACTTATCTTTTCCATTGCCACTTGGAGGGAAGATGGAGTCACTTTGTACTACTATGGTCCCCATGAAATTATTTTTTAAAAGTATGATGCATTTCTAGTGTTCCTTGTCGTTATGTTCTTAGTGCATATAGTCCCCAAATTAAATTCAAAATCTTTATAGAGGTCTAATGGAAACCACCACCTTTTAATTAAAGTAATTAAAAATTAATTTAAGTATATTGATTGTTTATGGGTTTGGTGAGTTAAGAATTGTTGGATTAATGCAAGTATGTAAGGATTATGTCTAACTCGAATGGGAAAAATTAAAATTTGATGTAGTATTGATAACCTGAGAAAATTAGCAAGAGGTTACATTGTGTGGAAAGAACAAGGAAAATTACGTTGTATAGCATTAAAACAATTAGTGAATGGATTAAACAATGAGGTAGAAACCCAAGCCCTTATGTTTGGACTGTATGTATGCAACCAATTTGGCATTAGTTAGATTCAAGTAACTAAAGGCATTTGCAAGTTATGTTAATGCAATGAGGAAAAAAGGATTGTCTAATTGGAAGTTGACAAGCATACTATAGATCATCTAGCCAATCTTAGATACATTTTAGGCTATTTAATACAACATGTTTATAGAGAAGCCAGTTGCAACACAAACTTCCTAGCTAACTACATAATTGATAAAGAATCAAAGTGCATCATAAGCTCTAATGTATATTCATGGGAAGGATTTATAATTGTTTTTTAGAACAATCATTTGGAGGTTTCATGGGAAGGATTTATAAATTTTTTTTAGAACAATCATTTGGAGGTGGATGTAGAGATAATCAATAATGACAAGGCATCCAAGCATTTATTGTTACATATAATGGTAGTTACCATAGTAAGAATGAAGAGGGGAAATAATGTTTTAGAGAGGTGAAAGATAGGGGAATAATTGCAAGTGATGCATGTAGACATATGCAAAGTTTTATAAAAACAATCAACCCATAAAATCTTTGTTCAAGATGTTCTCATTTTTTCTTTTTCCCTCTGCTTTATTTAAGTATGAAAAACAACATTGTCCTTGTCTCTTCCTACTACCAAATGACATTCCTTGGGGGGATTTCAAAGTTGAGACTTAAGAAAATATTTAAACTAAAAATTGAGATCACTATCATCACCATTTAATGGTTGTTGGGTGGCAAATTCTTACTGGTTGGCTATAGGTATAGAGTAAATATAGATGTGACACCAATGTTCATGAGAGTGCTATTAGATTTAGAAGAGGAAAAAGAGACTCATAATAATGACCTCTCAACCAATTAAGAAGGATCTTCTAGGTAGATTAGATTTGATTCTATAAGAATTGGTGATTGGAGTTGGGTTCCATCTAATAAATGGTCATATGTTCTTACATATAGAATAGGTTAACAAAGTCATGATGGTTGTTCATCATTGAAACATCTACATGAAATGAGTAATAGCATGTAGAGAAGACAACAAAACAATGGAGCTCCTTAAACTCATGTTTGGGATTGTGAGTTCCATGGAATGTTGATATTATGCATGGACTAAGGAGTTTGTTGAGGATGAAAGTGGGCCATTATAGCACAATAATAACACTACTCAAAACTTTTTTGTTCAAAAAAAGTACATGTATTAATAATTCATATAAGGCATTCCATAATATTTGAGCTCTCTGGATCAACATGTAGTAGGACATGGTATATACTTATAAAGAAGATGAGACTATTGCTCATCCAAAAATATATTTTTGTAATATTTTTCTTTTCAATATAAAGAATATAGTCCCCAAAACTATAATTCATTGATAATAGTTTAAATATACGAATTAGGACTAATAAATAAAATTAATATATATTCTAAGTAAATGAATAAATATTAATATAATATAATTATAATTAATTACTAATTTATATATAAATTATTTTTATTATATGAAATAACTAAAATTAAATTAGTGCTATTATTTACAAGTGAAAAATAAAATATGATGTAAAAGATATAGTTTTAACTATAGATAGAGAGAGACTATTTTGACAATTATCAAATTTGAGTTAAAGAAATTTTGTAAACATACTCATGTCATTACAATCTATCCTTTGTTGTTATTATAATCTAAAAGTAAACATGGAAATCATATCAAATTAATTACTACCATTGATCCTTGAATCTAGTTGTGTATTGTATGAGTTCACTTCTATGTGTGCGACCCTAAACTTGATGTGTAGATTTAAACTTGTAACTCAAAATTTTGATTTGACACAAGTTTGTTGTTTGAAAATTATTTTCATATGTATCTATGCTCTGAATATTTATAAGGATTGACTATGCTTATAAGCATTTTTAGAGATTTGTTGAATTGAAAGGGTCGTGTTCTCCTCAATCAATCCCTAGATGGATCAATTTAATGATGAGGGGTTGAGAATAATAAGAAAACATGTAATATGATCATATTATGATGATGCAATACTAATATAATTTATTATATCTATTTGCAATTGAATTCTAGATGTGCTCAAGCCTTAGATCCTATCTTAAGCTTTTGAAGTAGGGTTAGTCTTTATATACACCATGCTAGTATGTATTTTAAAATAAGCTGCACTTTAGTTAGCTTATAGTGACTAGTAAGAGGACACATGAGCCCAAATTACTTGAAATTCAAGTTTTAAGGTTCAAGGTTCAAATCCATGAATTTAGAACTAACACGAATTAGTTCCATGCCCATAGGTCTAAACAAGAAGAATAAACATGACTAGACATCAAGATCAAATCTAGATATTAAGATGATTGGTGACGAGGATAAGATTCTATATACATATATATCTGTGTGTGTGTATGTATGTATATTACAAACACTTGAAATATGCCATATTGCACATTAGTCAATGCATAAAAGGCAACCTAGTCAATGTGGGCCCAAACATGAGGGAAAAACACATGTGGGTATGTAATTTTCACCATTATATTTTGCCCCACATTTGACTTACATGTGATGTACCATGAGAATACATGTCAAAATAAAATTAAAAAGCCAATATGAAAATTAAATACTTTTTAGACACTCAAAAGGTTCAAATGGTTGAAAATTTAAAGTTATGTCACACTTTTACAAAAAAAAATGACCAATATTGATCTAAATTTCTAACTTAAATCACTAGAAAGTGACATATGTTTTGCATTTTAAAATGGTTGTAAATTAATGAAATATATATATTTTAACTGTATTCTTTTAATATTTTAACAAAAATAAAATAATTATTTGAATGTAGCTTTTTGTAAAATTGACACTATAATTTAGTTGTTGATAACATATTAAAAAATGAGGTTAAGTGGGACATTGCTCTTTATATAGTAAATTTTATTTTTTCCTTTAATTTTGTTCTATATTTATAAATTGAAACTTTAGTGCATGGAATAATTTATCTTTATTTTGATAAATATAATTATAAATAAATATTAAAATTTGTGTATTGAAAACATAACTATTTTAATGGGACATCACCTTTTGTCTTAACTATTTATCTAAAGTAGAAAAAATATATCATCTTGACATGAAATCTCTTCTTCAGTGCATCATATTTATTTTATTTTTAAAAATAAAATTAAGTATTTTCCTTGACAAGACAATCAACCTTATGTTTTGAGGTGTTGATGACCTATTTTTTAATAAAAAATACAAATACAAATATAATTAAACTATTAAAAAAATTATATATTTAAAAACTACACTTATAGATTTGTAAAAGGGTATTTAAAAAAAATATTATTTACATCAGTAGGAGTTGTAATATCAAGTTTTCTGAATTTTATTTTGATAAATTGGCCCCCAATGTGATGCTACATATGTATTTAGTGAATAATTCCATTTGGAAATGTTGTGGCCCATATGCAATTTAGCTAAAATGATTCTAGTTGGACCATATGTTTGAACAAAATCGGTTGCAATTGGAAATACATAAATTCACTTGTGCTAATAAGTTGGCTTGAAGTGTGACAAATTTGAAATTTTATCCAAATTTATTTAAAGTATGCAAATCATAGGTGTGGAGCATGTGTATTCTTATCATTATGAGTGCACCATCTTTGAGAATGTGCAAGGATAGAAGAAAATTTAATAATGAAAAGAATTTATCAAACATTTTAAAATGATCATAATTATTACTTGCTAAAAATATTTACATAAAAAAGGACTAGGGCGAGGGATTGTTCCTATTATAGAAGTAGTAAAACTCCAATTAAGTAGATTGGACTCTAATAAATCAAATAAGGTGCTAAAGAATATAGGAGTTTATGGTGAAATCCTCAACACCCTAGGATCACCTACAAGAAAAAATAACTTTCACAAGAGAGTAATGACATAAACATCATGTTATGATTGTGGATGCAAGATTTCCAGAATGAATATGATAATTTTTACATATGATGCCTTGCTTATAAAGGAAAGGTGAGGGATAGGATTAGAAAATATTGTGACAAGTGTCTTAATCGTATCACATGAGACAACTAACTCATAACTACCTAGGACACAAGCATTAAATAAAAGCCAACTAGAAAGATTCCTTCCTAGGACCTAAGTGGACTTAACATCTAAATAGGACCTAGATAGGTACAACACCTATTTACACAAATACTCCCCCTTAAATACAACTTAGGGAGTCAATTATTATGCAAAGATGCAAGGATGGGTCTCAATTACAAGGCCATGTTAGGTACCCATGTACATATGCAATACAATCTCTCACAAATGGATAAAAGGAGAAAACCCAGTGGGAAAAAAATCATCCCCAAAAGAGAGATGAAATACACTAATTATCTCCATTAAAAATGAGAGGAAAAAACCCATTCGAAGAAAAAGACCCCCCATAAGAGAGATAAAGAAGAGACCATTCAACCTCCCTCAATGAAATAACCCACTGCATAGAATCACTAAAGGCACACTAGTGGAGTAACATTGGAATCCTTAATTATTCAAGTGAAGGAAAGATAATCATGCTAGAAACCACATTAGAGTCACTCAAGGACTCAGGTCAGAATCATGATAAAGTAACACAAGCACGATGCCAAGAAACATTGGAACACTCTCACTATGCACTAACTCTAGAATCTGAATGAAGCAACAAGATAGAGAACATCATTCTATACTAAAATGAAGTGCAAAGATCAAAAGTGCACCCTCCCAACTATCAAAACATCCAAGTACTTTCCATAACACCCTTTGGTTCAAAACTAAAATAATAATCAACATGAGATATATACAAGAAAAAGTGCATGGATGGCAATGTAGAGCTCCTTAATACCTTTTCAGATTAGGAGCCAAAAGGAATCATAAAAATTGAAGATTGTAGAAAAAATTTAGGCTTGAGAGCCAAAGTAGAGATCACGGCAGAATAGTAATAAATGCCTAAAACAACAAAATTATGAAAATAACTTGCACCATTGTAAAGGTGGGTGAAACTAAGATTTTTTGATGATATCTCCTTTGAAACATTTCACCTTTTTGGATTTGCAAGTTATGAAAAATTGAAAAGGCCATATTAGGGCATATGTAAGACTAACTAGGTGCAATAATAAAGCCCCGAGGGGGCTAGCCGGTGATCATGCCATGTGGTGTGGAGTCAATCTAAAGGTTTAAAAAGAGCCACTACCACCCCATTGATAACATTGTTGAGGTGAGGTTGTTGGGGGTTAGCGAATAAGGTGTGCCTAGAGCTTAATGCATTTCAAAGGCGGTCCGGGGGCTTAAGATCCCCCCACAGCTGACCAAGGTCCTTAATATAAAAACTAACATGGTCAACACAATAAGCGGATGGTCGATGCAAGTACCAAATACACTTAACAAAAATTTAAAAACAAATATTTTTATGATTAAACCTGCTCAATAAACATGCCACCGTTGACAATATGTCAATGTCAAGTTGACAACTGACGACCTACAAGTACCATACAACATAGAAGACCAAGTATGATGTTGATGTAACACTTGTGTAGGTGTGACACATACATAGAATGTGTCTTCGGTACTATTGAAAATTCACCCAACTACAAACTGCAACAACTGGGACTATGATTCGTATGACACGACTTTATGACCAAGTACAGATCCATATGGATTTGTATGACCATACACCAATTTTTTTTACCTCATGCTCTAGTAAAAAGTGTTAGATTTTGATGATTTGATAGTCAATCCTTACGTTCTTGGGCCTTCTGAATGTAATGGCGAGGTTGGTTTTCACCTAAAGTGCTCTAAAAAATTAGCTACCCCTCAGATCTAGCAATTGAAACCCTTCTTCAAACCCTTTTGGATCAGTAAAAAATAACAAAATCTAATTAAATGAAAGCCAAACCTAACTTTATCTAACACCATAGATTCAATAGTGAGGTTCTCAAGACCCCAACTCACACCCAACAAAGGTTTCGCACCAAGATTGGTCCCTCGGATTTGGGAAGAATTCTATATCACTGAAGCTTTGATACCATGTAGGAGTTTATGGTAACTCCTCAACACCCCAATATCAACTGCAAGAAAAAATAAATTCCACAAGATCAAAAAGATCATGCTATGATTATGGATGCAAGATTGCCAGAAT